>JASCZI010212700.1:4243-17840 GCA_036250425.1 Stylosanthes scabra
ATTTCAAGTTGCATTGACACATTTAGATGCAGGTGGTATAAGAGATAACTCTTCCTCATCAGTACTATCAACATCAAATTCCATCGGATCAGCCCAAACTGTAACTGATTTCCAAATTAGCCCCTTCTGTAGAATATAGCTAACAAATTCTTTATCCCCTTCTGTGCCTAAATACATGAAAAATGTAACACATTCCAAGTGTGACACAAGACAATTGGGAACTTCCACCGGCTCTGTCCATTCTTGTGAATCACCCTCCTAAACACAATAATAACAATTGCTCATCTATCTCACTAATTAAATCAGTCCTAATTAGAGCAACATTTATAATTGATGATTTTTTTAGGCCAACATTAACCGGGATAATTGGAAAAAAAAAATTTACTGCTATAATATGCAGTTATTATCCATATAGGAGTCGGTATTTAGATGTTAAACTTTTTTACAATTGCTCTCGTTCTTTTTTAGAAAAAAATAAAACACTACCAATTATATATTGTTCTAATATTTCTAGTTGTTAAACTTAGATTGAACCTTAATCTAAGGTTCCATGTAAAGCTGTCGGACTGGCTGCGGACCAAATTCGAGCCAGTACGTTCTAAGAGAAGAGTCAAAATCTGAAAAACGAATTGGTCTGTATTTTAAATGAGCTAAGGAAGTACTAATTTGACTCAACTCGTTCGAATTGATGAGTTAAACGAGCCGACCCATTTAACTCTTTTTTATTTTATTTTTTTTTAAATAAAATTACTATATAATTTTAGTCTTTTTTTACTTCATTTCCACACAAAATCAAAAATATTTATCAGATATTAATATATTTTCATATTAAATTATATAAACTTTAAAAAACTAATAAAAAAGAAAATTTATGTATTAAAATAGACAATAGAATAAAAATAGAAAAATAGGAAAATGAGTTAGACGAGTCAATCCGTGCCCGCTCAACTCGAACCCATTTAACTTGCGAGCTATATGATTCGAGCCAAATTGATCCACTTTTAAATAAGTTATGATTTTACTGGCTCCACTCACCCACATTTATGAGCAATTCGAGTCGATTTGCGAGTCGTAACTCGCTTTGACGGCTCTAGTTCCTTGCCCCTGTTGACTTTGTTATATTGGTCTACATTTTTTTTTCTTTTCTGTTTTGGATCTATTTAGAATAATTCAACTTTTTAAGGGTATTAATTTTTCAATTAATTAGTATCTCAAAACAATGTAGTACCCAAAACAAACAAATTAAAATATTTCGCTAACACAACTTAGGAAGTTTATAATAAAAATCTAACGGACATTAACAAAATGAGAGGATCAAAATAAAAAACAAAGCATGGAAAGAATGAAATATATCTCTTCTTGATTCATTTTCACTTCCCACCATGGATCTTCACAACCTCTGTATCTTCCTCTTCTTGGCACATTTGATGCTTCTATCAACACAGCACTCTCACCACGTTCCAAGAAGAAATCTATGACTACTTCCTAACCTCCATGCTACAAATAACAATACAGTGTCAACTAATAAATAATAATTGGATTAGTGCCCACTTTGCTTGGTATTTGTGGGTGCAGCTTTAATCATATTTATCTCTACATAAAATTTAACGGATCAAAACATATATGTTGATGATAAACATAAGTCAAATTAGTATTTTATTATTCAATAATTTTATTTGTACAACAAAATCAGTCACTTAAATTAGTTATCATGTATACATGAATATATATGTAATTTTATCATTTTCAATGTATATTTTATATTTTAATGTATATTATATTATAAATGAATAGAAAATTTGATAGTTAATTTTAATATGCAAATAGCACGATCCTTAGCACGATCCCTTATGTGCAGTATACACTGGGCAACATACATGTGTGTCTATATATAGATGATGAGTTTCTTTAGTTTGGATCCCAAAAGTTGATCCATAGTTCAAGTAGATATAAGAGATATAGAGATTGTACCTTCAGAAGATGCGACAAACTTAATCTCAAGTTGGCACATCTTAGATCCAGTTGGTTCAAGAGATACCTCTTTAGGCAAATAAAATCCCCTCACAACCGCCCAAATTTTAACTGAATTCAAAATTAGCCCCTTTTCTAAAATATAGGTAATAAATCCTATATCTTTTTTGGATCCACAATCCATGAAGAACGAAACACTCTCCAAGTGTGACGCCACACAATTAGGAACATCCATTGGCTCTCTCCACGGTAGTCTATCGTCCTACAACAAAACAACAGAAAACAGAAATAAAATAAAATAATACCAATATAATTAGTCATGATCTTCAAATTAGAAGAGAACAAACCTCACGCCAAAAAAATTTAAGATCTTTAAGCACATGACATTTTCCAAGCAAGTCCATGACGACAGTGGGGTCGAAATATTCAACAGTAAGCTTTTGCAAATGATTAAATTCCATAAGATCACGAATAGGCAGAGCTACCGAGTCCCTCGGAGATGGATACAAGGACAAATCACTAGCGTTGTGAATTTCATTCAGAAGTTCCATCAATGAATAACCTCCATCGGCACTTGAAAAATGAAGATCCGCAGTTTCCACCTTGTGCAAGTTCCGAGCAGAGACCTCCTCCAACTTTCCAGAAATAGTGAGGCAGAGATATTCAAGAGACGAAGCGTCTATCTCAAGCTCCTCGATAATTGCGCCTTCATAACAAGCACGGATGTTTAATCTCTTCAAGGAAGAAGAAACTACGCGAATTGTTTCTTTTTTGTTAGGGTTAGGGTTAGGGCATTTATGGTTAATAACAACTTTTAGGGTTTCAAGAACTGGACAACCGGAGAGAAGAGCTTCGAGGTTATTGGAAGATTCGATAACCAAAAAAAATTTCTTAAGGGATGGAAGGTGATAGGATGAGCGATTTAGTATTGTAACAATTTGGCCGCAAGTACCCAAGGTTAGAGTAACGAGCGCGGTGCAATTGAATATGGTGTCAGGCATCACTAGGTTCCGCCCGCTTCTTACGAAGAGTTGGAATTGGAATTCCTCAAGATTGGAGCCAATGGCGGTTTCAACCCACGACTTCACGGTACTGAGTTCTTGTTCTTCTATGTCGCACGTGAGATCAAACTTTCGAAAGCTGCGTGCCGTCCGGAGAGAAAGGAAAGTTTTAATGGAAACGAATAGTGGTGACTTGGCTGTACAGTAGTTAGGGGACACTTTATATAGGTAGAAGTGGAAGACTTGGAGATCTTTCCAAAGGTAGCGCCACCGGCGAGAGAGGACGCTGGTGGTGGCGACAAGGGTAGTAGTTTTGTTTGGAAGGAAAGAGAGGATGTGGCATAGCAAACAGTCTGGTAGGGTACTGACAATGTCAATTTCAATTTCATTGACGAATGATGGATCTGCACTTGTTGACTCATCAAGCTTTTGTCTTTTGCTGCTTCTACTGCAATCTGCTGCCATATTAGTATGTCAAGACACTTGATCAAGGGTCCTGCTAGTTAGGGTATATATCAAACGTGTTGGGCCATTTTGATTTTGGTTTTGATTTTAAAATTTTAAAAAATAATTCAAAGTCAAATTTACAGTTGAAATATCAAAAACATGTTGTATCGTTTCATACGGGAATATAAAAAAGAATAAATCTTATATATCAAAACTATTAGAAAAGAAAATCAACTTCTTAAAAAAAATTTAAAGTTTAGTTACCATAACCCTACAAAGATTGTTGTCAAATAAGCTCTTTCTTTTTTTCTAATTCAAATAAATTATAATAAATAAGAAATATATATTTAAAAATTAAAAATAAATTTAAATTAAATATATATATATAGTTTAAGAACACAATTTCTAAAATTTAAATTTTAAATTATAACACTAAACCCCTACCAACCACAATCCTCACCCACATCACCAAAACAACAAAAAACACAACAAGGAAGCGGCCAAGAAAAGAAGAAGCGGCGACAGCGAGCGGCGCAGCGTGAAGAAGAGGAAGAAGAAGAAGTCGTGGCGACATCGACAAAGATCTGAAGAAGAAGAATTGATAGCAACGCGGTGGTGATTAGATGTTGAAGGTGGAGATAAGTTTGAGTGAAAGCAGCGACGGAGATGAGTTTTAGTTTTTGTTTTGGTGGGGGAGAGGCTGGAAGGAGGGGAAGGAGTCGGAGAAGATGGAACCGAGTTGATTAGGAAAGAAAAGGGATCAGAAACTGTTAGTTTGTTGGTTGGCTTTTATTATTGATTCTTAGAGTTTTTCTTATGGAAAATATAAATTCATATATGTTAAAATATATTAAAAAAAAGTACGAAATATGATATGTATTTGTATCCAAAGATAATAATTATTTTTTATATATATACAGATAGCATTTTTGTTTGACTATATATTTTTTATTCATTAAAACTTAGAGGGTCCAATCCGTTTTCAATATGCCCTCCAGAGTCTAGAATATAATTCTTAACTTAAATATCTTTGTCTAAGGAAAGGGGGGAAAAGGATTAGAAGCATTCATATAAGAAATAACACGATGATGAATAAGAAAAAATACACCACATCAAAAAAATTCTTTAATTTCATACACATATCAATCACTGCCATCAATGATCAATCCACCATTCCAACACAATAATTGCATTGTCAAAATATATATAAATAAGTTTCTTTAATTTGGATTCCAAAAATTGATCCATAAAGTAAGGATTATATGTCACAAAGTAATGCAAGAAGTATAACATGAAACATAATTATTCAAATAGATATATATAGAGATGATATACCGTAACAAGCTAAATAGATGGGATAATTGTCGCTACATGCCCGAAACGGACTGCTTTACGACGAGGATGCGACCGAAATTTTGAAAATGAATTGAAATCATGGAGTCGCCACCAATTTTATTATGGGAAAATCGGATAAAACCTTGAATTTGTGAAAACTGGTCTTTTAGAGATATCTGAAGTTCGGGAGTCTGATTATGCGTAAGGAAGGGTGAAAACTCAATTCCACTGCACTTTTAACACATCCATTGAAAACAGTTATCTTAGAGTATTTTTATGCGAATTATTATAATTTAAATAATATTTGGACAACAAATCATAATAAATGATATTATTCACAATGGTGCATATACATTCTAAAAAAAAAAATAAACAGATACATAAGACGCATTTTTTATTTTTATATTTTATTGTTTTATTATCTTTTTATTTAAACAATAAACACAAAATGTAATGACTTAAACATATTTCATGAAATTTAATATTCATTTTTATTTCTTTTATTTATTATTATTTTTTTTTCCTTTTACCAAAATTAACCTAAGTAAATAAGACAATGTACCAAGATTTATATACACACTTCTGAAAACTTTCATCATATTTATTCATTATTATTATTATTTCTTTTTTTAAAAAAAAAAATTGAGACCAAGAATCATGAATAAAGTAAGCAAGTAGTAGGCAGAACATGTCACTATTTTTCAAGTGAAAGAAAAATAAATTAAAAATGGGCTTTTACGCATGGATTACTTTCCGGTATCTCCATATACACAAATTTTCAAGGTAATGATTTTTTTTTTTTTAATATCAGAATATTATATGCCATCATTATGTTCAACACATTTCACATATATTATATCTTAATTCAAAAACACATCAGTTTATAATTTAAATAGTGATATATGTCTGCCGGCAGAAGAATTTAAAAGAGAATTAAAGGATACAACTGAACGCAAGGGAAGATGACGATGGAGGCTAGGGAAAAAGATTACATGCACAAGCTAGTCAAAAATCAAAGTAAGTTTCGATTTCATTTGATTGAAATTTATTAATTCAATACTTGAGTATTGCATAATAAATAAAAGACAAATTTGTATTATATTCTAGAAAAAAATGAGTACCTAATATTGAATATGCTTGTTGTCCTATAATCTGAACTCTTCGAAAATTCCTGATGAGCCTCTTTCTTTTTTTTCATAAAAAAAAAATTCTTCGGAATTATTTTCACCTCATTTTTTGTTGGCTTTCTTGCTTTTGATCGACAGATTCAAGTGGTGTCCATGAATATTTCGAGTGGGAGCTTGTTTTTTATCTTCTTTGCTGGCCATTACATATTTTTCTTGCTTTCTTGCTGTTCCACTATTTTTATGATGATCTCGGAGGATTTAGTTGATAACTTACTAAATGGAGCATGACTCGGAGAACATTGCGGCTTCAGTTATTCTTTGCTTCTTCTTCTTCTGATGTAATGTTGGGCTGAGCTGAAAAACAACTATATAATTTTTGTATTCTGTATAACAGAATATATATATTTTTTTTATACACCATATGAAAAATACAAAAATTTCTGATCCAAAAACTATATATTTATTTTTTTTAAAATATTACTGTTAGTCGGACAAAATACGATATTCAGTAATATCAAGTTCACATCTTAGATGCAATTGGTATAAGAGATAACTCTTCCTTATAAGTACTATCAGCATCAAATCCCATCGGATCAGGCCAAATTGTAACTGATTTCAAAATTAGTCCTTTCTGTAGAACATAGCTGACAAATTCTTTATCCTCTTCCGTGCCAAATCACAAGCATTGCAAATTTCCTTCAGAAGTTCCATCAATGAATAACCGCCACGGGCACTACTCAATTCAAGATCGGCAGTTTCCACCTTCTGCAAGTTGCGAGCAGAGAGCTCATCCAACTCTCCGCCAGAAATAACAAGGCAGAGGTTTTCAAGCAAAGCAAACAGTCCGGTAGAATACTGATCCGGTCAATTTTGTTGACCATTGATAGAGCTGATGTTGTTGACTCAAACTTTCTTCTTTTGTTGTTGCTGTAATTTTCTACCATGGTGGTATAGGAGGAGAGTTGAATTATATGTTTTTTTAAAATATTTTTATTTAAAAAAATAAATTATGTGTTTTTTTTAAAAAAATCAATAATGTGTTCCTTTCTAAAAAAAATAAAAAAAAATAAAAGAAGCAGTTATTATTAATAAAAAAAATTTTAAATAAGACAAAATAAAAAAGATTTTTTTCAAAATTCAATCCAAATTATCCTTTATTTAGTTTAATTTGAAAATATAAAAAAATTAGAAGTCAAATTTATGATCGAAAGATCGAAAAAGATTTGGTCTATAAGAATAATAAAGGAATATCAGAAAGAATAAATCTTATCAAAACTATTAGAAAAGATTTAATTTTTTTAAAGTTTTAAAATTTAGTTTTCCATATGGATATTTAATTTTGAGATATTTTTATGAATTCCAAAATCATTCCTAGTCTTTAAAAAAAAAAAAAAAAGTATAGTATTCTGTGTTACATACAATCTCATCCTGTTATATGTAAACGGTTGAACACTCCCATAAGCCACTATTATTATACCTTAAAAATGATAGGAAATTAATTTTTAGAAGGAAAATAACAAAGAATCAATAGTTTGAGACAAATAGTGAAGGTGAATGCATAATATTGGATGATAATTTTTTATTTTTTGAATAATTATTTTGTTAGTTTTGAATGATCACTTGTTTATTGGTTTTTACTTTTTGTTGATCACCAAAATATTAGTTTTCTAGCATTTACTTTTAGAAACATTAATCAACTTAGGATTTATGATTAAAAATTTAGGATTTATATTAGGATTAAAATTTTATTATTTAGAATTTAAAATAAATAAAATAATTTAAAAAACTAATTAATATTAAATAAAAGAATTAGTTACCGAATATTATTCATACCATAAAAACAACTCAGAAAAAGTTAGATTTAGATTACAGTTCTAACAAACATACAAAAGAAGGTAACTAGAAGTTAGCTAGGATACTCCTCATAATATATTTCACTTTAGCTTCCACTTTTCTTCACGGCTATAGTTCTTCTGTATTCTGCCACCGTCAATCAATTCACCGCAAACAATGTAAGAGGGAATTAGATTCAAAGCAGTTAAATGGATTTTATGAAGTAACAAAAGATACGTGAAATTCTCTAAAAAAGAAAAGAAAAACAAATAATGGCTGCCATGAAAAAAATTGAAAGAATGAAAGTAAATAATTAAATATTCGAGAAAATAAAATAAGAAGAAGAACTTAGAGAATACAATGTACATATGGTAATACCTTACCTTAAATAAGATCAAAGCGGATTAAGGATGGGTTTGGTAAAGCTTTTATTTTTTAAAAGTAGTTTATGAAATTTATCTTTTAAAAGATAGCTTTTTAAAAATCGTAGTATGTGTGTTTGATAAAATCAAATAAAAATAATCTTTTAATAAGGACAAACAATAATAATTGTGTTTGGTAAAATAATTTTAAAATTTAAAATGACCATAACAGATATAAATGTAATAATGAATGTGAATATTTATTAATAAATAGAGTTATATAGGACTTTTCAATTTTGATAAGCACAAATCATTTTTGAAAAGCTCTCTTTCAGGTGCTTTTAAAAGCACCCCTATCTTTTAAAAGCTGCAAGCCCAATTACGTCGTTTTTTCTATTTACCAAACACAAAACTGAGATCTCCGAAAAGCTTTACCAAATCCACCTAAGTTGACAATTCCTAGATCCACTTGGTTTGAGAGATAATTCTCTTCGAATACGATCAATATGAGTTCTATATCCAGTAACTGACTTCAAAGCTAACCCCTTTTGTAGAATATAGCTAACAAATTCTCTGCCTTCTTGCAAGTCATCATAGAATAAAAATGTAAAATTTTCCAAGTGTGACACCACACAGCTAGGAACTTTTATCGGCTCCCTCCATATCTTCGAATATGCAAACTTCAATCAAGAGAAAAAAAAATCAATTTAAATCAGTTAGACAATTATTAAACATATGAAATCATCTTGATAAATATTAGATCATCATCAATTTTAATTTATCTTAGCCATCACTTCTAGACATCAATTCTCTGCATCTTAATTTGTAATTTAACATCATACTTTAACGACCACAAACCTTGATCCTGCAAACTGTAAGATCTTTAAGCACAGGACAGTTTTCAAGCATGTCCATGGCAAGCTCGATCAAAGAACAACCACCAACTGGAAAACGAGAATCAAGAGACACAGTTTTCACGCTGTGCAAGTTACGAACAGAAAACCCGTCCAACTCTGCGTTGAGAAGGAAGCCAAGGCTTTCAAGAGACGGCGCATCTAACTCAAATCTTCCAATCACATGGTTACTCAAAGCACTCAAGGTAAAAGTCTTCAAGGAAGACGAAGCCACACGTATTTTTCGCACAGGTGGATTAATAGGGCACGTATACACAAAGAGCTCAAGATTCAGATCTTCAAGAACGGGACATCCAGAGAGAAGAGCATCCACATTCCGAGAAGAACGAAGACACAGAGACAGAGACTTGAGAGATGGAAAATCGTACGTTGCATGCTTCAGTATTATGGTAGCTTTATAATTAGCATCAGAACCCAAGGAGAGAGACACGAGGGTTTTACAGGTGTTGAATAAAGAACGACGCAATGGCAGGACAGGCAGGTTGTTTCCGTTACACATTGAGACGCGGAGATGAAGTTCTTCAAGTTGGGGCCCCACGGCGGCTTTGATCCACTTCTTCACCGTCTTTAATTCTTTTTCGGTGGTTACGTCACTTTGGAGGGAAAACTTTCGAATGCGGCCGGGTGTGCGGAGGGCCCGGACAACTTTGAGGGAAGAAAATAATCGCTTCCGAGCTTCTTCATCTTCTCTTTGGTGGAAATCGAAGACTTCAATGTCCTTCCAGATGTTGCGCCACCGGCGAGAGAGGATGCTTGTGGTGGCGATCACGGAGGTTGTAGTTGGGAGGAAGGAGAGGATGTGGCAGAGCAAAGAGTCTGGTAAGCTGCTGATTCTATCAATGTCGTCGATCGTCATTGTTGTTGCTAAATTTGTGTCTGGTTCCGCCATTGAAGTAGACATGAGAATAGTTAGATTTTTGACAATAGTTCTTTAATTAGTTTCCAAAAACTTGGCAAGTAATTATTTACTTGAATGAAAATCATAATGTCATACCGTTTATTTTTCTGTAAATTGTGTATTGTTTATCATCATGCATTCATGATCTTGTAAAATCTAAAATTATTCAAATGTGTTTTTACTTTTTATCATGAAAGTACTTAGACGAGTGTTTTAAAAACATATATATATTTTTTAAATGATATTTAAAAAAAAAAAAGAAAGCAATTTGAAGTTAAGATATTTCACATAAAAACACTTGTTTTATTGTCTAATCAATTTGTTTGAATACAAAAATAAAAAACTATTTGTTGGTTTATTACTTGACAAAGTCTTGATACCCAACCAATATCATTTTACCTTTTTCTCTATTACACTCATTGTCTCTCTTTTCCTTCTTCTCTACCTTCTTCTCTATTACACTCATTGTCTCTCCAACGTTGATTCGGTCGTATTATTTTTATTAATTATATTAAAAAGCCTTTAACACATTAACCTTATACTATATACTATTAAAGAATGATGATACCTATGTTTGAACCAAAAAAAAAAAAAGCATGACACCCATTATAGCAAGTATCAAGTATCAACTATCAAGTATCAACACCCCAAAAGGGAGACGGTGATGACACAAATAAAATAGATTGAAAGCTATATATAGCATGAGTTCCAGTTTTATATAAATATGTTTCAAAAACAACTCAAAATCTGGTAAGAGTTCTACAAACACAAAAATAGAAGGGAAACAGAAACTAGTGTGTAATGCAAAACATCTTGATTAACTTTCACTTCCTGCCACGGATCTTCAAGCCCTGTCTGTTCCTCTTCTTGACACCAGACTTGGCAACTCTGATGCTTCTATTGACGGCACTCAACCTTGCAAGAGCTGCATTTGTGAGATCAGGCCTGTAGTGGTTCTTTGTCACCTGCAACACATTGCATAATTCAGACAAAGAAATCAGGAAAAACTAGAAAGATGGACATAATGAAGTAACAACTTCATAATATTCTTCCAAGCCAAGCACAAGATATGGAAGTACAAAACGAAAAAATTGCGCAATTCTTCATCCAGGGACAAATATAATTTATATGCCTCTAAAGGTAAATTAATATTTTGCATAGGAAACACTGGCAATGAAATTTTTTTTTTTTACGGATAAAACCTAATACATGACACAAGCTCAGAAGACATGTGTAACATGTATATTTCATCGAATAAACCAAACGGGGGTTTTCTAACATGTTAGGAGGCAGAAGCTCATCACCACTACAGTCTACACACTTGTTAGGTGAGTCACAAGAATAACCAAAATAATGGTGAAAAATCCCACCAACACAAAACAAAATTGTTTAAGATAATGATTGAAGAGAAGTAACCTTTGACCTACACCAACCCAAGACTATGAAGAGATCCAAATTGTACACCCATGAAAGAATTTGACTTATATAAGCTCAGAAGCCAAGCGTAACATGAGTATTTCATTGAAGAAATCCCGCTAGGGATATTTTCTTACATGTTAGAGGCTCATCATCACTAGGTAGAAGACGTGTACACACTCATTAGGTTCATCACAGGAACTACCGTGAAGCAAACTTTTATTGAAACCTCAATACAACACCAAACATAATTGCTTAATATAGTCATTAATCAACAAATAAGAGAGAAGCATCCTTTAATTTATATTTTACAAATCAACACTCTGAGGAATTCAGTTGAGTAATGGTCATGAGTCAAGAAAGCATTTGGGAATGACATAAGCTCAGAAGCCAAGCGTAACATGACTATTTCACTGAAGAGCCAATAATGGGATTCTTCTTACATGTTAGAGGCTCATCACCACTAGGGAGAAAACGTGTATATGCTCAATTGGTCAATAAGAAAACATAAGAGGCTACAATTGCTCAATTAACAACTCAACACTGAAAAGATCGAAAGAATACACTCATTCATGAGGGAATTTCAGAATGATATAAGCTCACTAGCTCAGAAGCCAAGCGTAACAAGAATATTTCATTGAAGAAACCCAACTTGGGATTCTTCTTACATGTTAAAGGCTCATCACAACTACATGGAGCATGTCATGTCAGCAAAGGAGCAGAAAATGTTTGATTTCAATAAAAAGGAATTCAGAAAAGATTCTAGAACACCAAAATATATAGAAAACCATCTTACTTCTTAAAAAGTACACCTGAATGAACTGATCAAAACAAAACAAAACAAAATAAAATAAAACAATAAGCTTTGCTCCATTATTAACATAGCAGGAATAGCACAGTGATGAGATTACAACATACAAATGCAAAGCAAACAAACATTTTCAGAACCACTATAGAGCTCAACAAACTAACATAAACATACAAATAAACCATAAAGAAATTATGGACCAAAACATATGATATTCAATGACAACCAAATTTTTTTAAAATGTATAAAAAAATAGACACAATTATCAGCTAGCGAATGGTGAATCGATATATAAAGGTAGTTAATGATCCAGCATTTAAGCTTCAACAAAAAAAAACTGAGGATATTTTTAATATCTATCCTGGGAAAACAGGGACAGATTCAAATGAACATCCTTTTACCTGATTTTGAACAGCCTTAGCCATCCTACTGAATTCCTTCTTCATCAGAGACTTGTGAAGATGAGCAGATGGCTTGTTCTGTTTCTTGGTCTTAGTTGTAGCCAACAACACACCCTGATCCTTACCAGCAGGCTGAATGGTAACAGTTTTCTTGTTTGCCAAACCTACCACAACCAACACAAATTCAAAGTTGAAACCACAAACAACTGAAAAACAGAGATTTCATCCACATACCCAACAATAACACCATTTTACTTCAAAAATAGCCTCAATATGTAAACATTCAACAATATTAATAGCAATAAACATCCAATAATTCTTCCTTCATTTTATACTTTTAAAATAAGAGGAAAAAAAAGGTAGCCAACTAAGTACAATTCATCATTTTCAGCTACCCATTTTTAATATCCCAAAATTTTCAACTAAGTAAATTTATGTTTTTTTCGCAATTATGATGATGATGATGTTGAAAATGTACCTGAGTATTTAAAAGAGTTGAGATTGTAGAGATTGTTAGGCTCTCTGCTGAATTCAACACTCTGAGTGCCCCTTCCGAACTCTTTCACCAAGAAGCAGTTGTTCTTCTTCACGATCTCCCACACCAATTGCCCTGGAACTGAAGCCATCTTCTCCTTCTTCGACTGCAACACAGAAATTAGGGTTTTTATTGACCATTATATAGTAAGATGGAGAAACCCTAATTAACATGAATCCGAATTGATCGGATCAGGAAGTTCGACCCGTTGATCTGGGTTTACAAAATCCATGGATTAGTGTTATTGACTACTACTGGATCCAGTGTTTACTAGCCCATTAAAAAACAATGCAAAAAAAGGAAAACCAAAAAGTTTATTTAGTGTTTGGAATTGCACAAATATTATCATTATTATGTGTTAAAAAAAAAAAACAATTACAAAATTAGTTATTATATATTTATGTACAAATACGATCCCTTTTAATAAAAAAAGTATTTATATATAGGGTTTTGCTAACCTATGCCCTTAGGGCATAGGATAAGAAGCATTAATTATATCCGTTAATTATGATGTCTTTACTCATTTAATATGTAGTTGGCTTACTTAAT
>JASCZI010212701.1:7221-17826 GCA_036250425.1 Stylosanthes scabra
GTCAGACCGATCAACCATCGGCTCTGATAGCACTTGTTGAGCCACCGTGGGGAGCAAAACCGTCGGGGAGACTTTGAGGGAGGAACCAAAGTGAGAAAATACAAGATGAAAAGACACCACATCTAACTCAAAACCTTAAGGTGTTAAGTTTATGGGTCTCTCATCTTATAAATTCCTCACTTCTCCTTGCTCTCAAAGATGTGGGACTAACCCTTCACACTTGAACATCAATAGTTAGTTATTTCACCAATTGAAATTGGTTAAATAAATTTATTCTTTTGGTTAAATAAATTTATTTTTTCTCATATACAATCAATTATGTTTTCCAATAATTTTTTTTTCTGACAGGTTGAGGATTATTTTACTGCGGATTTAATCCACATTATTTTGGGTTAAAGGATTGTTGTATACATATAAAAATCCAAACCCTCTGTACTTGCTTAAATAGACTAGTGAGCTAGTACTGGAAAACCTGAATTTGTCCGATAAATTAATTTTTTTTTATTTTTTGGTATCGATTAATATTTTTCTTCTTTTTTGGTTTGCCAATCTGGATTTTTTTTTCTTGGATACAGTTTCCCAATATGGATTAAATCCTTTTTTTGGGACATGATTGATTGTGTGTATATATATATATATTTGGTATTGATGATTGTATTTGTATATATATATATATTTTTTGGTATATTTGTATTTGTATATTTAATTTATGTCATGGATATATATATTGGGCCTTGATCGAACCACCTATATAGCTTCGGGCTGTTGATTTTAACCCATCATTGGAGCGTATGATATGTTTTTAGGTAAAAATAAAAGATAAGAATGAGCGAAGCAGATGGGCCATACACGGTAAAAGCTATGAAGATTATGATTGACATGACCCAGACCAAATACCAAAAACAAAAAACTCACCCAGACCAAAGAAAAAGATTAACATGACCAAAAACAAAAAAGAATTTCAAGAGAAATAGTTAGAAATAGAAATTTGCGGAACTTGGGCCCTTGGCCCCGTTGACTCACCTAAAAAAAAAAGGAAATTTCCGGAACTACTTTACCGGTCTGTACGGACTGCATGGGGTGTGGTAGTTTCTTGCGCAATTTTCCGCCAGACTTTTCTTCATTGTATGCATCATCTCATCTGCAACTGCAAGAGAAAAAAGAAAGCCATGGAGAACTCGGATTCGAAGGAAGTTGTAGAAGAAGAAGAAGGAGCGTGTTGGAACGCCATGGGAACTCACCTTGCGTCGGCGTTCTTAAACACCCTTGTCCGGTGCTCCTGCATCAACATCTCCACCGCCGACGATGACTACGACGACAACGAAACCTCTTATCACACCTTCACTACCTCTAAATCCACTTCCTCTTCTTCGATCACCTTCGCCACAAATCCTCCTCCGATTAACCCTTCTTATAATAAGAACGACGTGGTTAACCTCCCCGTCTAATCTTTTTCTATTCAGGTTCTTTTCTTTATTGAACGAGAAATATTAGCTAATCATCAATTTTAATTTATCTTAGCTATTATTTTTACCAATAAATTTTTGCTTTATAGCTCAATCATGGCTAAAATTAATTAAAAATGATGGTGATATAGTATTCCTCTTGTATAGCTTGTTCCACTTTAACATATTGAGTTTTTTTTTTTTTTTAATTTTTTAAATACGAGTTTAATCGGAATCCATGGAAATAATCAAACAAGACTTTATTATGTTGTGTTTTTCAGGGTGTTGCAAAGGTGCGAAAGGTTGTAGGGGCAACTAATTTAATAGGGTTGGAATCTTGATGAATGCTACGGTTGTGAATGTGTACTGATGTCTATACTTGTTAGCATAAAAGAAGGAAACGATGAAAGTGAATATATTTTATTTATTTATTTATTTATTTTCAGTGTTCAGAACTCCAACCTAGCTTGTTTGTGTTAGATCCAGATTCTGATTTGGTGTTTTCTTTTGTATGAACACTAATTTATCAGAGTAAAAGGGTGCTATCATTGTCAATTTATTATACTCATCACGCAGAGAATGTTTATTGTTATATTGCAAGGTCGATTTGATTATTAATTGTAGAGTAATTTAATTTTGCTTTTTCATAATTCCTCTCAATATCATCATGAATCATGAAATATTTAAAAGTTACAATTACACATCTAATCAAAATCACCATAAAAAAAATTCAGAAGATTTAAATTGCATCTTTCAGCACAAATCTCTTATTGCTGTGGTACCAAATTAATTCTTATGAAACTGTTGACAATACAGGTGGTGAGTGGTGACAGTGCGTAGTGTGTAGAATGTGCTTCGTCCTTCATCTGTAGTTAATATTTATAACCTCTATCAATTGAAGGTAATTCAACTATAGATCTAATATAATTAAGTAGTAATAATAACTTGAATTGCTTATTAAATGGAGTTATATTACCATCAAATCCTAAACATAGTCGTACATAATCAAAACTTGAATAGCAGAGCACCAAATATAAGCACAAACTGCTGTTTGATATGAATTACATAAAAGCTGAGAGGATGAAGCTTATTAAGGCAGAGACCTTTCATCACCAATAACAATTCAAGAACTATTATTTGTATTTAAAACACCACCACCATAACTATGTTACGTTGTTGAAAGATTAAATGGCACACATTTTACCAATGCAATTAGTCTCAACAAGGCCATCCAATGTCACACATGGCTAATTATCACAATATGCACATAAAAAATCAAAATCTCTAATATTTTACAATAGCAAAAATAGTTTTGAGACTACATATCGTCAATTACACAATACACACGACAGATTTCGCAATTTAACTACTAATCCATGTTCAATTGATACTTACAACACTTAATTTAAAATTAAGCATTCCAAAAAAAACATATGTAAAAGGGGCATTGTGATTCAGAGTTGATTGTTGAACGGACTCCCCAACACAACCCATTTAACAAACAATTAACCTATAGACTATAGTAATGTTTTAATAAACCGCGCCTAATATATTTAGGAGGCCACTTGCTGATAATAGTAGATGAGTTACAGATGATAATTCAACTTTTAATATGTGTATGGTTTAATGTTTCATCCAACAAACGTACCTTAATCTCCTCGAACGATGTTACACCTTTTCATCAAACGATGAGCATTTTCCAAATGTCCGTTTTTCAAAAGCAACATTGTACTTACTTGAGCATTTCATTTAGAATGTCGTTGGAAATGTGTGACATACAATTTATTTTCTACTAACTATACCATTTTTCATATTCTTTTCTCCTGAGCTTTTTCATAAAATCTAATATACAAAGAAAATTAATTTTGATATTATTATTAAATTTATATTTCAAATGAAATTAATAATTTTTATGCTAATTTTCATCCATATTTTTTTTTGGTGACTTAATTTTCATCCATATACTTATATTTATCCGTCATTCTATATACATGTATTAACTACTGCAATTAAAAAAAAAAAAACTAATCTCATAATCACCTTATCTTACATGATAATGTCATGTTTATTTTATATTTTCTATTTTCAAAGTTATATATATCTAAATTTTTTATTTTTTAAATCATATAATAATATTTATTATTTAAATATATTTTGGTTAATATATTATATTTTTTTTAGAAAGGTTTGTTTATTTTCGACTTGGTTAACATATCATATTTATATAACAATATTTACAATTTTTAAAATATAATAATATTTATCTTTTACTGAAGTAATATAAAGAATGATATAAATTGTATTCCTTTTAGTAATTTTATATTCTAACTTTATTTTAGTTAATATCATCCCAACATAGTTCATTTTCTCAAAAGCAAGTTTGACAAAAAGTATCAAAACATAAATTACATTGGTATCAATCCAATTTTGGTCAAATTAATTTTGCAAAAGCACATTTGTATCAACGTTCATTTGCTAACGTTAATCCAAACACGCACTTATTCTGTTTGGATGATAATGTTTTTTAATTTTTTATGATAATTTTTTTTTAATTTTATATGATAATTTAATTATTGACTCCCCAATGACTTTCTAATATTGGTTCGTAACACTGTTGATTAATACAATATTAGTCAACAATAAGCCAACAGAAAAATAAATATATCATACAAAAATCAGACAAAAACTTATTATTCAAATAATAGTAAATTTATCATCTGAAATGATAAAAAAGACAATCCATTAGAAATAGCAGGTGAACTACACTACAAGAAAGTTTCGAAATCAGTCGCTATCACGGACCGATTTTGCAACCAACATGGCTTGTGCATACTAAATTATAAATCGGTTGCTAAATCAATCATTATTTTTCAAAATGCATCTGACCATGTCTTTATAATTGTTATTATTTTTCTTTCGCATTTTAGTAAAAAAGAATTATATTTGGATGTTGAAGTGACTGCATTGCTTTTGACGTTCTTGTAACATGTTCTTCTACTCAACTTGCTTGGCAGGATCTCTCAAAATTAAACAGGGATCTTAAAAAGGGTTTTGTTTTTTTTTATATTTGTTTGGTATAATTAAGATTTTAAGATTTGATCACTTCCTATTATTGGATTATTTGAGAGGATAATGAGTTAAAAATATGTTAGTAATGATCTGTGTTATATATATAATTTTGTTAGAAGTTTAGTGACACCTTTTTCATTTTCTTTTAGAAAAAAGTGTATATATGTATTAGTAGAAATCTTAATTCTTAACCATGTGTCTATTATCATTTAGAGTTAGCAATATTATAACGGTTGTAATGTCTGTTATGTAAAGCATTGGTGAGTGTGATAATTTCATCTTACTTATAATTTTATGACCAATTATTCGGTAGGGCTCGTTAAACGAGCCCCCCATTGAGGCTCGTCCTTTCTCACTAAGCTGGCAGCATGTGATTAGTAACACGTGTAAAGAAGACCAGTTTCTGAAACCTGTTATTGCTTGGGATGGTGTTATTGGTAATCATGAATGTGACCACGTGCTTGGGAAATAGTCCAAATTCCTAAATCTTTGGGTGATTGTGGAGAAATTGAGGTAGTCGGCATTATTTGGGTTGAATTTATTGGCGGAGAACGTAAGATCATGGGTGGGCCTTATTTTCAAAAAGTGAGGTGGACTCCGTGAGTCATATTGTGAAAATAAGTCCAGAGCCCAACATAGTCATTTGATTTGCAGCAAATTGGATTCTCATATCTATGGGGCCATAGGTGAGTTAGCCAAAACGTGGAAGTTAAAATAACTCTCTGGGAAAAAAATTATGTGATAAACCAGCCATGAATGAGAAACGTTACGTCCAGTAAATTAAAAGCTAGTCCTTTTTTGGGCTAAATCTGGGGTTTATTTAAGCCTGGGTCCCAGGTCTCGTCAATGCTTCAAAGCAGTGTCATTCTTTGTTAAGAACGGACTATGGAAGAAAACACGCAGAGATATCTCTTCTATGTTGTGACGAAGGGGCATCAACCTGGAGTTTACTCGAGCTGGGCAGAGGCAAAGGAGCAGGTTGAGGGATTCACGTTTGCTGAGGTTCATGGGTTCAATAGCTACGAGTATGCCGTCCTTTGTTTCAAGTCGAGAATGTCCTCAATCTGTTCCGAGATAGCCGCGACGGAAGACGTATTTGGCTGTACGTGGGATGTTGTTTCAGGGAGTAATGGTGGGATTTGTTAGCCAACCGTAGCGTGTAAGTGTGTACTGTTTTTTGTATACAGTAGCATAGATGAATTATATCCCCACAATTAATCAATTATGTAATTTGGCTATGTATGTTGCTGAAGGGCTCCCCGTTATTCCAGAAGAGGAGCTCAACGCAGAATTTGCTCTGGTGAATAGCATGGAAGATTGGCTAGTGAAGCTGTGCCACAAATGTGGAATCCCGGGGCCATGCTTCTTTAGGCAAGTTCGATATCTGAGAAACCAGGGTCCCTTTTTCGGGTATACTGTGGTGGTCCCTGGATTTCCGTTGGAGTTGGAATTGGTTGCAACCGGGAGATATTCTCGTCTTGAAACTGCAGCTCGAGAAGACGCAGCAGCCGAGATGCTGAGACGCCTGGAGGAGACCACCGGCAAGGAAATTCGCTACTATAACCATTCTAAAGTGAAGCTGTACAGCGACGCCAATAATGCACTTCGGGCAAGGGTGGCGCAGTTGGAAGATGCTTACGACAAGCTGAGGGTAAGTCGAAAACCCACTCGTTCTCTGACAAACCTAGTTCAGAAATCATCTTATGCCAACGATATTCAAACTCACCCAACTCGTAATCGATCAGCATACATCTCCTGAACTCGGCAGTGAAGGCTGGATTGGAAAGATTGGAAGTTGCATTCCTTAGTAGATGCCAGGCACAAAGATGATGATATGCGCGAGGAAATACGGCTGCAATTGCTTTCTTCATCGCACCATGTCCATCTGTAATAACACACTTAGGTTCTTTCCCCTTCATGGCCTCAAGGAACTGCTCCAGTAGCCATGTATATGTCTCTTCTTTCTCATTGGATACAAGGGCAGCAGCGCATATTATGGTTTGGTTGTGGTGATTGACGCCGGAAAACACAACTAGGGGACACATGTACTTGTTCTTCCTATACGTAGCATCAAAGGCCAGCACATCACCGAATATATGATAATCTAGTTGACTACAGTTGTCGCTTAGATTCACAAGCCGATCATGTGAATCAGATAAGTATCTTACAAACATTCCAGGATTCTTTTCTGCAGTTTTCTCAAGCAGCTTCAGACAGGCCATTGCATCCCCTCCCAACCGCTTACGTTGCCTACCAATCAGATTGTACATCTCTTTTCAAAAAAGGTACCTTCTGATAACCACCAGCAGTGTTGACAAACGATGCATATATTTGAGGGGTCTTAATCCCTACCTTCAACATCATGTTCATCTGCTCCACAGCCGCCTCATCGATTTTCCTGTGGCCGCGGAGCATGAATGTCATTGTGTCATCAACCATTTCATGGTTATGGAAATCCGCGAAATGAGTTACTATCCATCTGCCCGTCTCTGGTTGAATATGAACCCGCATCTCAGCCAAGCACCCACACCTGGTTTCCGTTCTTGGCTCTTGCTTCTTCCTTCCGCTCGTGTCAAAGTAAGATTTAGCGCCCCTAAATCCCTGCCTGAAGCATACAAAGGATTGCTGTGTCAATTCCCCCTTCACATTACGCCTAAGCTTGCTCCGTCTTGCAGCAAAGCCGTTCATTTTCGCGTAAAGATTGTAGAAAGAGAATGCAACTTCAAGATCAGGAAAGTGAAGCTGTTTAATCTCGTCGACACTCAGTTTCTTAAAGTCAACGCGCCCAAAATCACCCACCCCGTCCATGGCTCTGTCTTCCCAATCGTAATGGAATTTTTCCTCATACATATCATCTAATTCTTCTTGCCCATCAGGACTCCCATCGATTTCGTGGGATGTGTCGGCGTGCTCTGCTGCAACATTAGGTTCAACAGTAACCAATTCAGGGTCCTCCACTCCATCCTGCGGTGACACTGTTCCCTCGCCCAAGTAGTTTGACGAAAACCCCTCCATTACACACGGCTGCCAATACGCTCGCAAAGCACAGAGGAACTCAAATTACTTCCAAAAATCAACCGCTGAGAAGAACGTTAACGAATGTTAAAGGAATGAAATCGGCAGTGTCTTACCTTATTGTCAAATTCCAACTTCAATGTCGTTCACGCACATACACCACTGCCGTCCTCTTCGCGAATCACAATGGCACCGCTACCAATTTTTCTTACGAATGGTTGCCCTAACTATGACCACGGACACCCATACTTTTTTTTCCCAGGAATGGTTGAGGTATTAGTGCCCACATCCTTTCTTTTTGACCAAAAAATTGAAAATACCCATCAATGGGATGACTTGCAGACAAAAATTTGATCACATTTCACGGCCCGGTCCGCATCCAATACCATGGGCTATTCGGTAATTACCTATTCATGTTGGTAGCATTTTTCTAATATGCATTTCCATGGGTTAGGGTGTGCAAATAGGACAAACACAGAGAAATCTTCCATGGCAGGTCGAGCCTCAATGGGGGGCTCGTTTTTGGAGCCCTACCGAATAATTTACCATAATTTTATTTCTCTTCATTTATATTTATATATATCCCCTTTTCTCTCTCGTAAAGTGTAATTCTCGCCTTTCAAATTCTAATACACAGAGGCTTAGCCCATGGCAGGCAGCTGCTTCTCTGTTCACCACATCCAAATTGAATTTAATTCCAATCAGCGAAGCTAAGGTAAGCTACTACATATATTCAAACCCTTGACTTACTCTGTACCTTAGAATATTCAACAAATGTAGTAAATAAATTGAATTTTGTACTACTCTCTCATTGATGTGTGATTTATTTGATTCTGTGGTGTGATGTGATCATCCTGAAAATTTAATCACGTTTCAATTAACGTAAGCATTTTGTTAGCTCTGCTAAAGAATTCAATGCTTTATCAAAAGCTTTGATTAGCTACTGAGCTCTGTAAGCTTGTACATAAAAAAATTATGGTTCTTTTTATGGATGAATAATTGCAATTTTTAGTGTTTGAAGGTTAATAAGGTGATGTGCATCGAGGAGATTGGAAAGCATGAACAATCTTCTGAAGAGTCATTGTAATCATTGTAGCATGATATTAGTTAGTAACTAAGACATGTAAATGATTAGTTATATAAACACTACTTTTGCTTATCACTTATGTACACATTGTGAATGTTTTGGTTTTTATATGAAAAATTGATTTGATATTTTTATTTTGTTGAATTAGAATTATGTATGAGAATCAAGTTTTAATAGGAGCATCTATGAAATTTAAGAAAAATTTATAATTAGGAAATTAATAATGGTGACTAATTTAGCAATTGATTTTAGATATTCAAATCAGTCATTAGTGATCCGTTTAGCAAGCGAAAAATCGGTCGCCATTTAGCGGCGGATTTCGCAATTGAAATGTTGGCTGCCATTTAGCGACCGATTTTTGGAGTGATCGATTTAGCAATCGAAAAGTTGGTCGCCATTTAGCAACTGATTTTGTTAGCAACCGATTTAGCGACCAATAATGTTCGAAACTGATTTGGTAGTTTTGGTAGAAATCGATCGCTAACGGTTAATCGGTCGCTATTTTAAATTTAGCCACCAAGATTTTAGCGACCACCCAAATCGGTCGCTAAGGGTTTAACAACCGATTTTTCCTGAAAATCGGTGGCTAAATCGGTCGTTATTCCAGTAAATTCTGGCAGTACTAGTAAGGTATAGATTATTAGAAATAACAGAAAATAAATCATTCAAAAATCAAAATAGTGATACTAATATTTTCTCTTTTATTAATCTATTTAAAATCAAAATAGTGATAAAATTATTAATTAATTTTTTATTAAAAATATTAATTACTAACATTTTCTCTATTATTAATCTATTTATTTTAAAAGAATTTGATCCACCGAAACATATGTATAGAAGACGAAGAAGATGGCATCACATCATAAAAGTTTCTTATTCTAGACCCACCATTTCATTATAATAAACCTCTTGTTAAATTTTAATTCCCAATATAATTTTTCGCACAATATTTAATCGTATCCATTATAACGATTTATATTGTGTGTATAAAAGTAATTATTTTTGTGAATATGATCAGTATATTAAAATTAAAAATCTTAAGCCCTAATTGACTATAGTTGAATTTGCATTCGTTTGGAATATAGAGTAACTCTCTAGTCATATGGTGTAATGTTGACAGGTTTTTACTTGCTAAATATTTAAATATTGGTCTTATTATTTTTTATAATAATGCTAGGTAACTAATAATCTTCGGTCTTTATTAATCAACAATTTAAATTGAATGTTTTATTTTTTTAAGTTTTAAATATTTTATTTCTAAAAAATACAAAATTAATTTATTATTGGTTACTTTAAGTTTCAAATATTTTATGACTTTTATTGTGAATATTCTATAAACAGTAGTTGTGAATATTTTATTTTTTATCGACTAATAAATTAATTAGAAAAATATTGATTACTTATAATTTTTTTTAATTTTTTATCACACATCGCTGTTTTGTTTGTTTATTAGTATTGGTTTTATTTTATTTGACCTACATGAATCCATGATCGTAACTTCAATTCATAGATTTTTTAACAAACAATAAAAAGACACTTGATGGAGATAGATCATAAAGAAGAATAAATAATTCAAGATGAATATATAATCAATCCCAAAAAAAATCATTAAAGTAGTAGTAAATAATTAACAAATGAATTAACTATATTCATAAATATGATGCACATAACTAGAAAGCTAGGACAAATTGTTGTGTAAATTATTTTTTAATTCAAAAGAAATCTGTGTGTGAAGTTAATCCAAAGTTATGCTTTTTGTCTTTTCCTGCGTCGGTTAATGCAGCTTTTAGCTTTTGGTTCTCTGCACCAATCTTCATACTTCATAGCCTCCTTGGCTTAATCATAGTAGGTTAGGGAGGGGCTCTATGGGAATCTAATCATTTTTCTAGTTTTTGGGTAATCATACAGTAAAGAGTAAGATTTTGGTAAAAAAAAAAAAAAAAAAAAAAAATTTAAAAAATATTTAATTTTATCCAATTGAAGGATGAT
>JASCZI010212705.1:0-15971 GCA_036250425.1 Stylosanthes scabra
TTTGGAGGAATAATTTTAATTCATATATTATTCAACTTTAGAGTAAGGGGCTTTCTTATCTCTGAATATTTTAGGATAAATATTGGGAAATGATAAAATTCTGTTCATAATTGATTCATATAAATATTTAATTGTTGTACCGAGTGAAATATAAATTTTGTACCGAGTGAAAGTTAATAAAATTTCTCTTTGTTAATAATTAATTTAGGAACACTTGTTGAAAATAAGTAGAAACATTTAAAAAAAAAACTATATTTTATTTATCAACAATTCTATTTGCACACTAAAATCAGCCATCAGTATATAATACGCATTAAAATATAAAATGCAAATTAAAAATAAGTTAAACTATTCATGTATTCTGTATTTTAATGTGTATTATACTTAGTGGCTGGTTTTAATATACATCTAGCAAAACCCTTTATTTAAAGATATTTTTTAGCAAAACATTTTCAGAAAACAATGTTACTATTAACTGTATATATAATCCTAAATATATTCTTAAAAAATCAAAATATTAAGAGTTTGTTCATTGTTTTGAATATGAAAATATCTTATAACTAAAAGTTTTAATTTTGGAATAGCATTTTTAATTTGATATAAAGATTAATTCAGCAATTGAACACAAGGGGTAGAAATAATTATTCAATTTAGAATAATTATTATTTTTTATTATCCTTATTTTATGATAGTTTTTAATAAGGACTTTATAGTTTCTAAGTGGTTTAAAATATTTAGTGGTTATTTTCAATAAAATAAATGCTTAGTGGATAATATTATTTAAGTGGATTTTCTAAAAGGCTTATTATTCATAATTTTATCTGTCTTTATGGATTCTCTAGAAAAAGCTTTCTATCCACTTAGTATTATAAAAAGAAGATGTATGAATCAAGATTATCGAAATTATGAAATATAATTTTTTAGTTTCCTCTCGTGTGAGAGTTTCTCTTTTGTTCTCTTGGAGAGAACAAAAATGATCTTATCAAGATATTTTGGGGCGATTATTTTGATCTTATCAAGATGACTTGTGGCTCGTTCGGATCTTATCAAGGTGGCTTGTGGCGATCTTCCGATCTTACCAAGGCAACTTGTGGCGATTTTCTCGATCTTATCAAGGCAATTTGTGGAGATCGAAACCAAGACTTATCACTCACCTTCTCATCTATCTTGAGTGTGGCGTCTATATCCTTCCTACATACAAAAAAAAAAAAAAATTACAAAAAGAAACACTTTTTGAATTTTTTCGCCCCGCAATACTCATCAGTAATTTGTCAAGAAAAATAAAAATTTGAAAATTAATTTAGTAATTAAATTTTGCTCACAATTGACTACAAATTTTTTAGAAATTAATTTACAGTATTATTACAAATAATAAATCAGAAAATTAACTGTATAGATATTTGTTCTAACTAAATTCAAACAAATTAGTCCTTTATTCAAAATAAATTACCCACGGTTAAAAAAAATGTTAAAATGTTATAACTGTGGAATTGGTCTTTGTCCTAGAATTTAAATTGGCGTGCCTCAAACCTACGAATAATCTGAGCGACGCCATTTTGTACAATGAGTTTACGACAAATTAATTCGTACCACGTGTAAAGATAGTTCGTCACACTCTCTTTACCTTTTCGTTTGCCACTATACTTTTTATCTTTTAACAAAATACAAATACAAATATAACATTTTTAAAAATTATAAAAATAGAAGATTTTATGAAAATTCTCTATTTTAGCATTTTTATTTTAAGAAAAACTTCAATATTTGCCTTTTTACTTTAATATTCTTGATAAATACCCTAAATAATTTCAAGAAATATATGAAAATTTAATAGGAAAAAACACCTCAAAAATATTAACAATAACTCATAGCCCAAAGTAAGTATGATGGAACCTTTTTTAGTTGTGAAAGCATAATTTGGTCCATGATGAATAAAATAACTATTCATCACATAAAAAATATGAAATTTTATTGAAAATAAGAAAATAGTAATATAAATTGAATATAAGCCACATATTTAAAATATTTTATCTAGGTCCATCATAAATTCGGACCATAATAAATATTTTCGAATACAGATCCGAAAGTAAGGAAGTTAAAGGAAATCCACTATAATGATAGAAGAATTCATCTTTGATGCCCACTCCAATTCTGAAATGATTACTTAGCAGCTGAATCTTCATTCCCTTGGTTCCAACACCTCTTCTAACCATAGGCAAGAACTTTGGATGAGATTCTCTTTCACCGCATTATGTGCCTCGTCGGAATAAAATTTGCAGGAATTATACTGATATTCAAGTTTGAGGGGTTAGTTTTATATTTTCTTGAGTAAGAAGAAGTGAGGAGTTTATAAGATGAGAGATTCATAAACTTAATACATTGAGGTTTTAAGTTGGATGTTGTATTTTCTCATCTTGTGTTCCCTCACTTGATTTCTCTCTCAAGGTCTCCCCGATGATTTTGCTTCCCATGGTGATGGTTTTCCTCCCCACGGTAGCGGTTGGAGAGTGAATTTAGGAAGTAAATGCTCAGGTGTCGTTATTAAAAAATTTGTTTTTTCAATTATTTTTAATTGACATAATTAACTGAGTTTAAAATTTTAAATTTCAAATATCAGATACGGTTGTTGAAGAAATTTTAAAATGATTTATTTTTTAATTAAATTATAAAATTTTATATTTATACGGTTGTTGAGGGATTTTAAATAAAATTTCGTATGTTTATTTTTTACATTAATCGTATTTAAAATTTAAAATTTCAAATCTTAATTTTATCTCATCTTAATCTTATTACAATTAATCGTATAAATTTCAATTAGAAGTACTCATTAGAATTTTTATTGTTTATATTATTTTTAATTGTGATATTTTAAAATTATAAATATGCATGTTAATGAATTTAAAATTCATCGAAAGTACTAATTAAAATTTCTATTTTTTTTAATTAGTTTAGTTTTTTTTCTACCTTCAATGTATTTAGCATTGGATTCTTATTATTTTATTTTAATAAAACACCTTTACTTTAGCTTTGAGCGTTATTATTAGTTTTTTTTTTATAAAGTTAGTACTATATAATATCATGAATATTAATAAGATGGTCCCAATATAAGGTTAATAAATAATTTGTAGTATGACTATTATTTTATTTATTGTTTGCTTAGGTTAAAATAATTTTTTTTTATTTCTCTTAGGTTAAAATAATTATATCTACAAAAAAATGCTACTTATAATAAAAAATAAAATATTATTAATAAATTTAAAATTCAATTAGAATGAAGTCTGTTAATGAATTTAAAATACAATTGAAAATGTTTTATCAGAATTTTTATTTTTTTAATTATATTTAATTTGTGATATTTTGAAATTGTAAACATACATATTAATAAATTTAAAATCCAATTAGACATGCTCATTATAATTTCTGTTTTTAGTTATTTTTAATTGTGATATTTTACTAAAGTAATTTTAATGTAAATTTAACATTTAAATTTAACTCAAATAATACACATAAGCATATAGAAGGAAAGAGAAGGAGAGAGATAGGGAAAGAGAGAGGAAAGAAAAATTAAGGAGAGGGAGAGAGAGTGCGGGTAAGAGAAAGAAAGGGAGAGAGAGAGGAAGCAAAATAGGGAGGGAGTGAGGGAGAAATATAAGGAAAAAGGAATATAGGGGAAGATAGAGAGTGATAGAAAAAGAGGTAGAGAAAGATAGAAAGAAAGGGAGAAAGAGATAGGGAAAGACACTTAAAAAAAATGTGAAAATTACGGCGGTTTTTTGGGTAATTACGACAGTTTTAACCGTCATTATTACCAAGAACGGTGGTTCCAAAAACTGCCGTAATCGTAAGCGCCATTTGGGAAATTACGGCGGTTTTTAGAAAACCGTTACAATTCCCCTTGGTTAAAACGGCAGCATAAAATGACGGTTTTTAGGTAAATAAACGGCGGTTTTGAACCGCCATATTTTCCAGGATAAAACGACATTGCTTAAAACGGCAGTTCAAAATCACCGTTTTTAAAAGGTAAAAATGGCATTTTTTATAGGTTAAAAAGGCGATTTTCAACCGCCGTTTTTACCATGTTTAAGGCACTTTTCTCCCCTTAAAATGGCGGTTGAAAACAGTCATTTTTACCATTTTCTTTTTTTAATAATTTTAAACATTAAATAGACAATGTTTATTTAATATTTTGATAACATAATCTAAAATTCATTAATAGTTATGGGAAATCAAAAGTCATGACCCAAACAAAGTATTAAACATAATATCAAATATCGAAAATTAAAAGTGATATCCCCTAAATAAAATATGTATCAAACATAATATATGTATCAAACAAAAAAGTCTTCGTCATCCAAATCCATCAACTAATAAAGATCATGCTTCCTTGTTGCTTGTTCTAGAAAATCTATTCCCTAATTCTATTGGTGATGGAATTTCACTCCCTTGATCCAATTCCTACAACAAAATTAATAATCAAATTTTTCAGAAGAAGAATTCAGAAGTAATTGAGTGCAAAACAGCAGAATAGAAGAAAAGAGTATTATTAGAATAGAAGTAATCCAGTATTTCAGCACTAGTTGAATCTAATTCTAGTAATAATGACACCTCACTTGCAATTTCTTCAGGAGAAGCAGAAATAAGACCCTCATAATTAACATCTTTCAAGGAAAGAGAGAGAAAAAGAGAATGGGATAGGGAGGGAGATAAGGAAAGAGGGGAGAGAGTGAGAGGGAGAGAAAAAGAGAGGGAAAGAAGGAGATAAGTAAAGAACGATAGGGAATGAGAAAGAGGAGAGTGAGAGATAAAGATAGAGAGAAAGTGAGAATGATAAAGGGAGGGAGATGTAGAGAAAAAAAGAAAACGAGGATGAAAGAAAGACATGAAAAAAAGAAGAAAAAAGAGGAGGAAGAGAATGGGAGGAGAGAAGGAGAGAGGTAGGGAGCAGGGGAGAGAGAATGAGAGAAGGAGAGGGAGGGAGAGAGAGAAAGAACAAGGGTGAGAGAAAAAAATGAAGAAAGATAAAAGCATGGAGTGATGGGGAGATAGAAAAAGAGAGGGAGAGAGAGATGGGAAAAGAGAAAGAGGGGGAGAGAGAAAGAGAGATATAGAAAGGGGGAAAGAGAAAGACAGAAAGCAAGGGAGAGAGGAGGAGAGAGATAAATAGAGATGGAGAAAGGCGAAAAGAGAGAGATAGGAAAAGAAAGAGAGGGATCAAACGGAGGTGAGAGAGGTAAGGAAATAGAGAGAGATAATGAGAATAATGGGGAGAAAGCGATTATATCTTTTGTATTTGGGCTCATTGGTAGAAATTTTAAGTTTAGAGATAAAGTTGTGGTAAATTTTTACCAATGTACTGACGTGAGATGTTTTCGATAGTCATGTATCTCACAATATTGATTTAGCTTTATCGGTTTGGATAAACTCAATGCATTTTTATTTGATGTCACTTACTTATTAGTGGATAAAAACAACTATATCATAATAAATTTAATGATTAACGTTTTGTATATATATGTAATATTTTTAGGTTACAAAATAAATAAAAATAAAAAATATTATGGACTTTCAATAATAGTAACGCATCGGCTAAAAAATATTCTGGACTTTAAATAAAAAATAATTTATTTAAATAAGTATTAAAAATTTAAATCTAACCTTTATATATATAGTAACACATCAGGCTAACAACGTATATATAAATAAAACTCAAACCCATTAACGTAAAAGGATGGTCTCAAAGATGTGTCACCGAGTCAGCAAGGATTGGCATGAGTTTTTCTTCCGAACTTGAATCTGATTTTCGAACTTTGACTGGTGGTAGCTTGATCTCTTAAACAAATTTGGTTATTTAAACATTTGGTTAATGTTTTATTTTTTAAATTTTGAATATTTTATTTCTATAAAATATAAAATTGATTGATAGTTATATTTTAAATGTTCTTTATAAAAAATAATATGAATGTATTATTTTTTATTAATTAATTTATTAGATTGAAAATTATTAATTATCTATAACTTTTTCATATCAAAATAATTTTAAAATTTGTGTCATGTGGCTCAGGCCTGCCGCGAAATGGTTTCATATATTTCAATTAAATTTAATTTAAACTCCAATTTTCGATTTTTAACTCACATTAGTTTTTGAATTCATCACCATCCACCGTACGACTCACAAACAAAAAAACAGGGTGTTGAACAGTTCTCCCTAACTAACCAAATTTGGAGTTCGCAGTGTTTATTATAGTCAAATACATACATGCATCCTAGCTATATGGTTTAGTTTATTTTAAATATATATTTTATATTAAATTAATTTATATATATCATTTTATATTTTTATATATTTTTTATTTTTTATTTTAATTTTTATGTTCAGATACATTATTTATGTGTTATGCATAATTATTTTTATGATATCATATTCATATATTTAATAAATTTTTGTGTTGATATTTATATTTTTTATATTGAAAATTAAATATATAAAATAATACATATAACATTATTATTTTATATTTTTATGCTTATTTTATAAGAATGATTGATTTAGTAATTTTTTAATATATATTATTTTTAAATTTATTTTAATAATATAAATTAATAATAAAATTCGATATGTAAACACGTGGATGTGTTAAAAATATTAAAAAAACAGTTTACTTTTATAAAAACATGAATGGACATACACTTCGTGTTAATAAGTATCATATTCAGAATGCATCGGACACAATTTAGCGAAGCGTCCGTAGATAGTTGTCTAAAATGTGTGACGTGGATACACTCATACATACAGGCATACAGCTGCTCCTTACTTTATTACAAATTTACAATGGCAATAATTTGGTAAGATAGTTGAATAAAAGTTTTACTTGGTCAAATATGCCAAGATTCATGCATCATCCATGTTAGAATTCCTCCAATAAATTTATATTCAGATGTGGTTGTTACTGTGTTGTAATGTAACATGAAAACTGTATTTCTAAAGATAAATCATCTAATCTAATCATAATGACAATATAATATCAATAGATATAATCAAAACAGATGAAAAACATTTTTAAAAATTATATTTGCATACTAAAATCAGCTATCAAATTAGTCATTAGTATATAATATATATTAAAATATAAAATATATATATAGTTTAATTAATTTTTAATATGTATTTTGTACACCTAATGTAACCTTATTTTATTATATAATCAAAACATTATATAGGGCAATCAAGTAGGAGTGAAAAAATGTGAAAAAAACTTTCTTTCTTTATAAAACTTAAGACAGCAATTTCAAAATACTCAAGGAATAAGATACTATTGGCTCAGATAAATAATAAACTTTACTTATTTAAGGATTTAAATATTCTATCGACTCTTATCATTTACTAAAATTTTAATTATATTTTTACGGTTTAAAATTTGGGTCATTCTATGATTCTTAGCAAATTAGTAAGTATGTCATGATGATTAAATATGTCAAATTGTGAATGGTGATATTTAAGGTATTCTAATATATCATGATACACAATAATATTAATCTACTTGCAGAGCTTTATTTTGGGCTTCAATAAAAATTAAAAAAAAGAATAATAGGTCAAAATCATGGCTCCAAAATAAATGGATTAATGTAGTTTACCCTATGTTAAAAAAAGATAATTCACCCAACAAAAAAAAGTGTAAACATGAAAAATTTATGAAAATAAAAACCCTAACATCTTCAGTTCTTTATCCCAATCCCTCTCTTCAATCCAACTCCTTCTCTGTCTCTCACACTGACACACTCTAACTCTTGACCGCATCAATTAAGTCTCATGCCAATGCCGTCTCACCATTCCTACTGTGTGCTACCGTAAATGCGACTCTTTGTCAGAACCATTTTTTTCGCGCAGTCATGTTCGTCTTCTTCCGTTCCGCCGCGCCGGTCAGCCTTTGTCTTGGTTCCTCCGCGCTGGCATACGCAATGGACTCGCCATACACTGCTCACCGTTACAAAAGCGATGTCTAGGTGGCAATCGATCTCGACGGCTATGGCGCTCATCTGAAGCAGGCTCAGTGCTGATGGGTCGCACCCTTCATGAACGTGGGGATGGTAGCTCGGAATGTCCAAGTTGTCGACGATACCCGGATTTCCTTCATTACAAAAAAAATAGAATCTTTTTTCTAGTAACAGATCTTTTTCACTCAAAATTCCTATTTTTTCTATCCTTTCCGTTAAAAATAAAATTGCAGTAGGATTTGAATCCAAGAAAATGTTTTGTTACTTTGTCAGCAGCAACTGCGGTTCCTTAGTATTATAAATGTATACATAATTGGACATGAAATTGAAAGTGGCGGTCGATTTCAGAGAGAAGGGAACCAAAGAGTTTTTCCTCTGCCTTTTCACCACTCTTATTTTACTTCTAAAAAAACACAGAGAAACCATCAGTTCTTCTTTTTTCTTTTATTATTAGTCCTAAATAAGTCTTTGAAATTCTTCTTGTAAAGAGCTAGAGCTTATAACTTTTGTCAATTCTTTTTAGTGTTTTACATGTTTGAATACAAAATTATTTGAGTACAAAATTATTATGAGAGTGACAATATTTTCGAAAGGACCAAAATAAAATTTTGACGATCATTTTTTAAAAAAAATCAATTGAATAGGCTTTGTTATTGGTAGTGATATAATTAGAATTTATTTTATTTTTTAATTATTTTAAATTGTAATAGTTAACTTTATTTAAAATTTTTAATTTTAAATATAAGATAAAGTTATTAATACAATTATAAAATAATTAGGTATTTAATTATATTATAAAATTTTATCTTTATACGATTGTAATTTACTTACATTTTTAATTAAAATTTAATTAAACTATAAAATTTATATAACTTTTTTAAAAATTAGGCATGTATAAAAGTTAATTTTTTAAACATAACGTATAACCATGTTTAACAAATATATTGCTAAATAATAATAATAATAATAATAATAATAATAATAATAATAATAATAATAACACTATATTATATAATATGATTTTTTTACTATTTTTTTTATTTTTTTTCTTGTTGGGTGAAGTTTTTTTTTTTTTTAGATATGTGAACTATTTTAATCCCTCCATTTTTATAAATTATTTGTTTTATAGGATATTTTATTTGAAAAAAATAAATTAAAAACCCATCAATCATAACATAAAGTCATAAATAGGCCTGGTAACTTGTTTATTGGTCCAATATAAAAAAAGTCATATGCAGTAAATCCAATGTATATTAATTAAAGCTCAAAACAAAATTCTGTAAGTGGATTAATATTATTGTGGTTCAAGATATATTGAACCATCTTAAATATCACCAATCACAATTTGTCATGTGTAGTCATCATGACACGCTTACTAATGCAGTAAGCATCACATAATTTTCCTTAAAATTTTATAATTATTACTTTTTCTAAAAAGTAATGACTAATAATAAGAACATAACTAATGTTTTTATATAACATAAAAATTTACCTAAATTGCATAAATCTAATTAAAAATAGATAAAATTATAAAGAAAAATTAAGAGAATACATACAGCTTTCTTAATAAAAACAAGGGTAAATTACTACTGGTTGCCCCCAAATATTTGAACTAAATTCTAATTAGTCCCTAACATTTTAATGGTATTATTTTAATCTCGATAAATTTCTTACTTCCAAAAAATTTAAATGAGAACAATGTTGTCACACTGTTAAATTTAAAATAAAAAAATAATCAAAAAAGTGACATGAACATTAACTCTCTACTTCAATGGCTACATGAAAAAATATCGTTTCAAAAAATTAAAATAATAAAAAATAATTAATTTAAAGTTTTTTTTATAAAGAAAACATATAATTTCATTCAAAGAACGCTGATCAGATAATATAGAAAACAACAGTTTTATATCGAAAAAGAAAAATAAATATTCTATATGTTGAACTATAATTTAAGAAAATGTGTAATCTTCGACTACTACAATCTTAACTGATAGAAACATATATACTTTAATTTCATAGTTTTTTATTTATATAACTTTTTTTAACGATAATGTTTAGAATACTTATTATGTTGGAGAATTACCATCAACATCACTCTCTTTATTAATTATTTATTTTTAATTTAGTGGTGAAATTAAAATAAGAAGTTTTAATTTTTTTAGGACTAAAGTACCATGATTAAAACCAATTTAAAATTCAGAACAAAAGTTTGGACTAAAATAGTAAACAATTATTAAGACAGTTATTGGGACATAGATAGATAGATGGTACTTGAATGATTGGTCTTATAAAAATCTGAGAGCAAGTAGCTTATTGTGTGCTGTCACTCCACACCTGACATCACATTATTTTCTCTCCATTAAAAACAATAAAACATAGTAGCAGGGAGAAGAAACAGAGGAATTTTCATAAATAAAAAAAAAAATGGAAGAGGGTATTAGAGAATCATTATTGGAGAAGAAGAAGAAGGAAGAAGTGTATTATGAGAATTGCCCTGGTTGCAAGGTTGATAAAGAAAAACACCTCAGAAGTGATATCTCCATTCTCAATCTTCTTTATATATGGCTTGCAGTTTTATGTGGCAGTAAGCTTCCTATTTTCTCTTCTTCTCTCATAATATCATCAGATCATCACTTTTCTGATCTGATCTGTTTCAACATCATCCACCACTTAATTTAATCTAATTTTTTAAAAGGATTTAATTTTTGAATTCATTCAATTACATATTTAAATGTTAGTGAATTTAATTAGATTATAATGAAAAAATATAAAATTGGTTCTTTAATTATTTTTTCTTCTATTTGTTCCAGCACTGCCTGTGTGTTCTCTCTTTCCATTCGTTTATTTCATGGTGAGTTCAATTTACTGCTTTTAATTTTATTTATTATTGAGAAAAAAAAGTTGAATTTTGTGTACCTCTATCTATTCCAACACCAACACGTGAAGCATGCTCTTATTTAATAATGAAGTGATGAAGTGAAGTTTTCTTTTTTTTGGAGGTTTCTTTATGACGAATAATAAATTGCTTTACATATAATGTTTTTTAGTCTAAAAAATTTCCAACTCGTGGATTAATTTTAGGGACTAATTAGAGACTATATTTTTATACGTGTTAGAAATTTTAAAAACCAAAAATTAAGTATAAAGATGTTATTAGAGGTTAATTTATTATTTAATTTTTGTTAAGAGTATATAATCCTGTAAAACTTAAATAGATTGAAAAATCGAATTAAATATATACTCAACTTCAAGTTCTTTTATCTCAATCTTTTTATATCATCTAAAAAATAAACTTTCTTCAAAATTTTAATAGACATTATTTTTTTTTTCTTTACTTTCCCATTACTGTGCAAGGCTAATCATTTGTGTTTTTCAATGTTTTCTTTGTGTTTATTACTATAATTAAAACTGTCCAGAAAATGACACCTTACCTTCCGATGAAATATTAAAATTAAATCATACAACAACAATTTCTGCATTACTAATAATAATTAAATATTTAATTTCAGGTAAAAGATTTTGAAATTGCAGAAAGAGAGGAAGATATCAGTTCCTATGCTGGTTATGTAGGATCTGCATTCATGCTGGGGAGAGCATTAACATCTATATTATGGGGAATGGTATCTGATCGCTATGGTAGAAAACCTGTTATCGTTTTTGGTGTTATTACTGTGTAAGTTTATTATTAATTATATGCATTATTATTACATGTTTATGTCATTAATTAGTTCTAATAATGATGACATACATGCAGTGTGATATTCAACACATTATTTGGGCTCAGCACAAATCTCTGGATGGCTATTGCCATGCGATTTCTACTTGGAAGCTTAAATGGTTTGCTTGGACCAATCAAAGTACCTATTTTTCTTACTCAATAGTCAATATTCATTGTTTTATCCAAATTAATTATTCCTCAATTACAAGTTTCAAACTTATTTTATGGTAATTTAAGCAAGCTTATTTTGAAACTTCCATTAATATAGCTCTTGTTCTATATGAACAGGCTTATGCTACTGAGATTTGCAGAGAAGAGCATCAAGCTATTGGACTCTCAACCGTAAGTATCACTGTTAATTACTAACAAAAATGTTTCGAAGATGATTAAAAATCAGTTTAAACAGTCTAAAGTTATTTTATTTTGTACTTTTTAGTTACTGATTTGTTGAAATTTGATGTAATTTCAGGTTGTTGCAGCCTGGGGAGTAGGTTTAGTGGTTGGACCAGCATTGGGAGGTTATCTAGCTCAGGTAATAACTCTTTTTTTTTTTTTTTTCTTGTTTATTTCAATATATATTAAATTGTACATTTTTCAAATTAAATATTCAACCGCCATAGTAATCAAACATATTATAGCAGAACAATTTCTGTTTTCCTAATATTTTGGAAATCTCTATATTACAGCCAGTAGAGAAATACCCAAATATATTTCCAAAGAATTCATTTTGGGATAAGTAAGTGGATTTTTTCTTCTTCTTCTTCTTCATAGTTTTGTTATTTAATTAATTATAAACAATGATTCAATTATTTTTGTTTGATTTATTTTCTATGGTAACTTGTGTTGTAGGTTTCCATATTTTTTGCCCTGCTTCATAATATCAGTTTTTGCATTTGTGGTAGCAATTGCATGCATTTGGCTTCCGGTATGTATATTATTTCACTGCTTTTTATTTTAAAATATGTTATAAGTATTTTTGAAGTTAGTGTATACATGCATCACTACATACAGGAGACACTTCACAACCACAAGGATAACATTAAATCCGTTGATGAAGATGATGAATCTTTAGAAGCTGGTGGAAGTAGCAATGAGGCTGAAAATGACGACATCCCTCCTAAAAAGAAAAGAAGCATCTTCCAAAATTGGCCCTTAATATCATCTGTTATTGTTTACTGTGTTTTCTCACTTCATGACATTGCTTATCAAGAGGTAATTATCATTATTATTATTATTTGACCCTGTTCCATGCATTTCTTCATCTTCATATATATATTATTGCTCTTAATTAAGAGATAATAATTGTTATATAGTATGTAACAAATTTTAGGAGTAATTACATGAATCAATCCCAAAATTTTTAAAAACTGATAATTTAGTCTCTCAGGTTTTAAAATATTAAAAATAGTTATATTCGTTAGACAATATAGTTCCGCCTAAGTCCCTCCTTAAAAAAAAAATTAAGGGATTGTTTTAGAATTTTTATAACTTTTGAAAGATTGTTTTAATATTTTGCAATTTTTTTAAAAATTATTTTGTCCTTCATCCAATACTAGTTACAAGCGAATAAATGTATTATCTAATAAAAATAAAATGTTTGGGACTATTTTGAGCATTTTAAAATTTAGAGGGTTAAATTGCTCGACTCTAAAAGGCTTATAATTCCAATTTTAATTATTTGTTGTTAGGTTTTCTCATTATGGGCTGTTAGTCCTAGAAGATTGGGTGGTTTGAATTTTACAACTGATAATGTTGGTACTGTTCTTGCAATATCAGGTACATTTACTTCTTAATTACAATATCTATGTACGTAATATTGTTCCTTTAATTATTTACTTATAATAATCATTACTAATTATTTAACTACATTATTATTATAATTATATTCATGATCAGGTATTGCTATCATAATATACCAGCTATCCCTGTACCCAATAATCCAAAAGGCTTGTGGACCCGTTACTCTTGCTCGTCTCACAGGGGTAATTACATTTTTCTTGTAAAGATTTATTTCTTAAAATGAGGTTCTAATAATATAATTGCATTGTAATTTATATATATGATGATTATAAACATGGCCTTGAATTTTACACAATATTATTACTATTATTATATATGATGCAGGTGTTAAGTATACCGTTGGTGCAAAGCTATCCATTCATGACAATGTTTTCAGGCTTCACATTATACGTTGTCATAAGTATTGCTTCCATTCTTAAAAATGTTGCAACTGTAAGTGTACCTAAATCCTAGTAATACCTTCTTAATCAGATTTAAGTTTTACTTTTAATTTTTTATTTTTTCATTTGAAGAAAAAAGAACAAGAAATTCTTATTAGAATAATATCCCTTTTATATATCTAATTTAGTTCGTTTTGTTGGACATAGGAAACAATTGCAACCGGTTTGTTCATTCTACAAAATAGAGCAGTGGTAAGTTAGCATTATTTCATTTTTTGAGTATGTTATTGGAATTTGGAATGGCAAAAAGAGAGATCTAGAAAAATGATTTTATAAGAAATTAAATATTTTGTTTGGAATTTAAATTAAAAAGAAAATTATTCTTAGGAGAATATATACTGGAAGGTTAATATTTTTAGTGTAAAAAATAGAAGAGTTGATTGATCGTTGGTTCAAAAATAAGACAAAAACTAAGAAAATATAAGGGAAAATGATATTTATATCCTTGATTTTTTAAAAATTGTGCAAATATATCCCTGATATTTGTGAAATACTTAACAATCCATCACCTTATAAAAATAGTACAATTAAGTCCATCCATTAGTTTGATTCAGCCGAAAGAAATGGAAATTGTTTATGCGGTCGTAACGTATTGGGTGAAGACATGAAGTTATTAGCCTCTCTTATGGCCAGTTAGAACACGTTACATCTACATAACTAAACTTCATTTTTTTCAGCTGAGTCAAACTAACAGAGAGGTTTAATTGTGTCGGTTTTTAAAAAATAATGGGTTGTTAAGTATTTCACAAATGTTAGGAATGTATTTGTATAATTTTTAAAAATATTGTTAAGGGTACAAATATTATTTTCCCAAAATACAAAGTTTAAGTCAATAAAAAAAATAATATAAATGGTTCAACAAAAACTGATAGAAATTTTAAAGATTTTAGTGTAAAAAATAGAAGATTTTTTTTTTTTTTTTACATAAAGAATAGAAGAGTTGATTAACGTTGGTTCATACTAATTATATAATTATACTCCCAAAAATAAATAATTCTATAAACAATTAACATGAATAATTATAAGTATGATGAATTGATTTGTGAATAGGAACAACATGAAAGGGGAGCAGCTAATGGCATTGCCATGACTGCAATGTCAGCATTTAAAACAATTGGCCCTGCTGCTGGTGGTGCATTGTTAGTATCCCTTTAATTCACTTTAATCTCTCTTTTCTATTTTACCTAATTAATTGGACTTGAAAATTCTTTTATTAGTGAATTATTTTGGGTCATGTGCATTTTATAATTATTTTTCTTTTTATTATGTAGGTTAACTTGGTCTCAGAAGCGACTAGATGCCTCTTTTCTCCCTGGTATGATAATAATAAATTAATCATACGTTAGCTAAATATGTAATTTAAATATAGAATAATGTTATCCACACGTCTTTTAGCAAATATCAGCTTTACACTCGTATAAAAATATGATGGATCATAAAAAATGAAAGATAGCTAACACATCAATGATCATATTTTATATGGATATCAATTCGGTGTCTACTAAAAGATATGTAAATAGCAGAAACGTTAAATATATGGTTCATTTGGGTTAACAAATCATTTTTTTCCCCTAGGAACCCATATGGTATTTTTTATCCTTAATGTTGTTGAAGGAGTTGGGGTGCTGCTCACCTTGAAACCGTTCTTGAGTGTAAAGAAATAAATAGTTAAATAGCGTCCAAGCAGTACCTTGATGAATAAATTTTAATTAGTGCAAGCAATGTTGTTGGAATTAACACTTACATTTGATTTTCAGTTCATATATTCTTAGGGTAAGCTTGCCATTATTTATTAATGATGGTCTTATTATTATTAGCTATGCAGTACTCTTCTTTTTTCCTTTTTTCTTTACAGAAAATAGTGAGGTACTTAATTATAAATCGGAAAAAAGTGAGGTACTTAATTTGTGTATGATTTATTGATTTTGGCTTATATATTTGGCTTATATATATATATATATATATATATATATATATATATATATATATATATATATATATATATATATATATATTTTTTTTTT
>JASCZI010212707.1:1109-17748 GCA_036250425.1 Stylosanthes scabra
AACTCTAGGTTAGCATTTGTGTATATTTTGTGTTATCTTTGTTACTATTTAGGTTTGACTAAGTTTTGATTGCATAATTCCAAAATTGAATGTGTACTTGTTATTTCGATGGATTTTAGGTTCATATTTCGGTGGATTCTGTAAATTATTGAGTAAACGTGTTGCTGTCGTTTTCTTATTATTTCGGTGGATTTTAGGTTTATATTTCGGTGGATTCTGTGAATTATTGAGTAAACATGTTGCTGTTGTTGTTAGATTTCAAGTTTCATTCTCGTTGTTAGATTTTGTTTTGATTTGCGTGATTTCTGTTTTCATTCTCGTTGTTTTGATTTTTGTTTTGACAGAGAAGAAGAAGAAGAAGAAGAAGAAGAAGAAGAAGAAGAAGAAGAAGAAGAAGAAGAAGATGATGATGATGATGATGATGATGATGATGCAGAAATAGAATAAGAAAGGAAGAAGGAAGAGGTGGATGAGGAAATAGAATAAGTGTGTGTTGTTCTTAGATTATAGCTTTGTTGTTCTTAGATTATAGCTTTCTGTTGTGTTCTGAATCAATTTACTTTTTCATAGCTTTGTTGTTCTTAGATTATAGCTTTCTATTGTGTTCTCTGTATTGCATTTTATTTCAGTGGAGTTTAGGTTTGTGTTTATGTACATTTTGGCTTTATATTTCGATTGAGTTTAGAATATTATTTCGGTGGATTCTGGGTTAGTGTTTCGGTTGAGTTTAGAATATTATTTCGGTGGATTTTGGGTTATTGTTTTGGTTGAGTTTAGAATATTAAAACCTGGAATTATGCAATCAAAGTTAAATGAAACCTAATAGCAACAAAGGTAACGCAAAATACACACAAACAATAACCCAGAATCCACCGAAATAATATGGAAGCCATTCAAACATGGATTTATGCAATCAAAACTAAACAAAACCTAATAGCAAAAAAGGTAACGCAAAATGCACACAAACGATAACCAAGAATCCACCGAAATAACAAGAAGCCATTAAAACCTGGAATTATGCAATCAAAACCAAACGAAAACCTAATAGCAACAAAGGTAACGCAAAATGCACACAAACACCAACCCAGAATCCACCGAAATAACAAGGAAGCCATTCAAACCTGGAATTATGCAATCAAAACTAAACGAAACTTAATAGCAGCCAAAGTAACGCAAAATGCACACAAAAACTAACTCAGAATCCACCGAAATAACAAGGAAGCCATTCAAACATGGATTTGTGTGCACTCTGTGAGATATTGAGTAAACGTGTTGTTGTCGTTTTCTTATTATTTCAGTGGATTTTAGTAACATATTTGTGTGCATTTTAGCTTTATATTTCGGTGGAGTATAGTTTTATATTTGTGTGCATTTTACAGCAACAACAGCAACAATAACAACAACAACAATGACAACGACAATAACAACAACAACAATAAAGACGAAGAAAAAGTTGCAAACATGAAAGAAGAAGAAGAAGACGATGAAGACAATGATGAAGAAGAAGAAGAAGAAGAAGAAGAAGAAGAAGAAGAAGAAGACAACGATGAAGGAGGAAGAAGAAGACGACGACGGCAAAGGAGGATGATGAAGAAAAAGACGGCACCGATGAGAACGATGAGGAGAGCGCGTGTTCACGCGCTTTAGGGGTGAGAGTGGGGATGTTGTTTCAAAATTACTTGATTTTCCACTTGGTTATTAAAAACACTTGTTCAAATAGCATGATTGTATAGAATATTAGGTTGTTATTATTATTCTGATTCTCTCTTCACCTATAAATATGTTAGTGTATTGTACTATGGAATACACAACTCTCATCCAATTCTAATATACAGATCTTTTTCTTCTAATATCCTATAATTATGAGTAATATCAAATTAATAAACTCATATATAATAATTGATACTAATTGATCCTAATATATTCTAACAGTCACTAATAATTAATTGCATATTTAAATTATTTTTTAATTAACAAAACAAAAAGAACTCATTTTTTATGGTTAAGAAAAAAATACTTATATCAAAACAATGTTTGTTATATAGAGTGCATACGTAATAAAATTAAATATTATAATAGACAAATTGTCACTGCTTACAGCTATCTAACTATCAATATTAAATATTTTTCGTATTTAATTTTGTATAAATTGTTAGTTGAGATGCATTATTGCTCCTACCTTTTAAATATATTCAATTTGTACAATAATTAGGGTGGTATCGGTAGAATTATTATCAAATTGGCACGAGATCTTAGGAAACTCACACGGCTAATACTTAATTAATAATACTCGATAAGGTACCCTACTTATGAGATAGGAGACTTCCATATACGTGCTTTTATGTATCTGGACCACTCCAGAGCTCAATCCACTTGAATAAAATTCATAGGCAATAAGATCCATAGAGGTAAGAATCAAGTCATATTCAGCAAGATATGATATGATCACAATAGATTCTATACGGATATTTATTACCTAACACTATATAAGCAGGGACAACATCCCTTCAAGGTATGTGTTCTCTAACCCTATTCTCCATATTTGACTTAGAACCTCATAATCCTAATTCTGAGTTTCTAGGGCTATTCTTACGCATATCAATCTCCTTCTCTGTTATAGCTCTTGGTTACGCCAGAGAGCTTAACCACCGAAGACACATCTTCTTACTTTGATCATTGAGGCTTGGTACCCATTCGAAGTCCTTTGGACAATCGTTAAGTGACCAGACCTTAACATTGGCGCCGTCTGTGGGGATCCTCATATTCAAAGGATAGCAGTATAGTGCCAAGGTTCTGAGGGGAAGATGGAGGAAATACCGAATCCTAATTTGAACTAGGAGACCAAAGGAAACAACAATCCACCGAAAGTAACTCCTACTAGTAGCAAGAGAAACCCCTTTTTAATTACAAACAAGCTTCAGGTGATATCCGAAAATTTCATCTCTCAATTTTTTATTATAAATCATCAGTTGAAAATTCAATAGCGATTACTTATTAGTATTTGCACTCGAAACATGGAGAACATTCAACTTGCTGCAACATCATATACTACTTCAAACAATAGTGATACAAATTATATTATAATAATAACAACAAGAGGTGCATACATGTTCTTATGGATCTTTTTAGTATTTCTTTTTGAATTGAAATCAAGTGCACCGGAACGTATTTAAATTTATTAATAGCAAGCCTTATTATTACTTCCGTGTCTTCCCTGGATTAGTAATAAATAATTACTGAAAACAAATAAAAAAGGGTTTACATAAATTTATTTGGTGACTAACTGGTTTATAATCCAAAAAGGCTGCTCTTTTGCCGTTCTTTTGTTCTTGTGTATCCCAAGTTTCAAGATCAAACCATCGGAAGCAAAAAGTTCAAAACGAAAAAATAAACAAACCGCCACAAGCTACAGGTACTTTTGTGCATACAAAGGAGAATTCGAAGTCATCGGAAGAAACTCAGAATAACCACTATCATGAAAAAAATGGCGGCTGACACGGAGAAGACAATTGGCATCGTTGTGAATCTCAATGCCACACAGTGACCCTACATAATAGATGAGTACATGAAGACATGAAGTCTAAAGATTCCACAAATACTAGGGTAATTTGGAAGCTGCACAATCAGCTACTTATTACCTTCTCATACACGGAAAAGAAAAAAGAAAGTCAAGCCTGATAGCTTCAACAAAAAAATGATAAAAGATCAACTTCATAAAAAGGTGAAAATGTCCAACTCAGAGAAAAAGAAGAGTCAAGCTTCAGAAAAAAACAAAAAAGGCCCAAAATGAGCGGTGAACCAAACACCGACAAAGACCACAAGATCAAAAAGAGCGGTGAACCAAACACCGATAGCACTACCCCGGACTGATTCCCCGGAGGATGAGCGGCCACATGCAAAATCGAGTGGTGAACCAGACACCGACGGCACCACCCCGAACTGCTTTCTCGGAGGATGAGCTGCCACATGCAAAACCGAGCGATACCAGACATCGAGGCACCACCCTGGACTGATCCCGTAGAGGATGAGCAGCCACATATTTAAACTAAGCACTACCCTGGACTGATCCTCTAAAGAAAGAGCTGCCACATATCTAAACTGAGCACCATCCTAGACTGATCCTCTAGAGGATGAGCTGTCATATATCTAAAATGAGTGGTGAACCAGACACCGAGGCACCACGCCAGATTAATCACCCGGAGGATGAGCTGCCACAAAGATAAAATAGTCCAAGTAAATGGACAAAAAAGCTAAATAAATAAAAAAAATCCCAAACAAAGGGATCACAAAGAGCACTACCTAGAAGTTGCTTCGCAAAGAAAAGAAAAGTCATAAATGAACATGCGAATATAAGAAAATGCAGAATTTGTTCTCCACGAAGAAAAGGGAAGCAATTAGCAATAATACCACAACAAGAAAAGCTTGAAAGGTAAAACATGCAGAATGTAAAAATCAGGGCATATGTAGCTAAGATGTTTTCAAAGAAATGCCTAGAAGCAATCCTAAAATTTGTAAACTTGAGGTTATAACCTCCAAACTTCGAGCCGGAGCATATACGTACATGAAGATATTCGTCTCGAAGACAAGATACAAAAGTCAAAATCATGGTCAAGGTGAGGAAACTCATGGAGCCGATAGCTTCCATGCAAACTAACTATATGAAGAGCACATACTCCATGCACACGAGCCTAAAGCAAAGAAGACAAGGAAAATACTTTCGAATCAAAGAAAGCATCAAGAATTACCTCAGAACTTAGAATTACTATGTTAAAAAAGAAATGAACATCAACAAAGATAAACAACTGAAGAATAAATTTCGTCCCCTTCGAGATGGTCCACGGAAGATCCCCACGAAAGAGAACGTGATATCAACATAAAATCATGACATCCGGGCTAGTCCCCCATAAGGGAAAGTGAGATATTCGCATAAATCACCCCTCCGAGGTGATCCCCGACAAGAGGGAATGATAACACAACGAAGTCAATCTTCATCCTTAGTAGAAAACCATGCATTGATAGTCCCCGGGAGGAAAGACTAATGATGCATGGAGTCAATTTTCATCCTCTGTTACAAAGCATGTTGATAAGATTGAGAAACATACTCATTCTCTAAGTATGGCATAACCCTCAAGCACCTATTAGCGCGAAGAAAGAGAAACATACTCCTTTTCTAAAGTGATATCCGATAAAATTATCCCAAAAAGGAGCATCAATTGTACAACTTCGAAAAAGTTTGATGTACTAGAAAAGCATTCACAGTGCTTGGCAAAAGCCCTTGCCAACTAAAAATTGAAAGTACACTTCCAAGTACACCACATTCGATTCAACACTTTGACCACTGGCTAGTAGAGAAAGTGCGCTCGAAGCACTTAAATGCAAAACTTTACCACCAAAGAGATTGCCAAAGACCTGTTTTAACCTATATCCAATCGTGCAAGAAGCCGGAGGAAACTCTCCGAATATACCTAGATCATTTCAACATCGAGTGCACACAAATCGAAAGCTTACAATCATAAGCAGTACTCGGCTCTTTGGTAAAAAACCTAAGAGAAAACTCACCATTCGTAAAGAGTCTAACAGAAAGACCCTCAAAGTCTATGGAAAAGATCCAAGAATGCTCCCACGACTATATGAAACAGGAAGAGGGTCAGACAGCCATGAAAACTGATCGGAACAAGAAAGACAATGCCCGGAGGGATCAATTCCAGGAAGGAAAAGGATCCAGGGAGCAAAGACCCAGCAGGTCGTACTATAACCCCCTTAACATATCCCTAGCCTAGTTTCTACACGAGGTATCGCAAGTCGAAAGAGTACCAGCTCCAAGAACCATAAAAAATGTGGACAGAAGGGGCAGAAACTTGTACTGCAAATACTACAAACAAAACGGGCACGACATGAAAGAATGCAGAGACCTTCTCGGTATTGTCGAGCAAGGATTGAAGAATGGAAAATTCCATGAGTACACCAACAAGTACATGCAAAGGGACGATGACAGGAGAGTAAGACAGAGAGTGAACAACCCGGAAAGCAAGAATGGCAGTAAGAAAACTGACCCCAAAGAGCGTAGTGTGCACCGAGAGATTGCAATGATCTCAAGGGGAATCCTAGAAGAGGGAAACCCCCCGTCTAAGAGAGCGGCAAAAAGAAGCCGACACTCATGCTTGGCAGTGAAAGTAATGCCGAAAACCCTGGCCGGCAAACCACCCCCGGCCGTAATTTTCTCCTTGGAAGAAATCAAGCAGACAACCAACACCATGAACCAGCTGCTGGTAATCTCAGCATTCACCATAAATACCAAAATCTAGAGAGTATTTGTGGATCAAGGAAGTTCAGCTGATATCCTATTCCGGAGATGCATCGATGCACTCGGGCTCACGGAGAAAGATTTGGAAGCTCACTCCGACGACTTAGTCGGATTTTTGGGAGAAATGGTAACACTATATGGTTTTTTCACCCTATGGGTTACCATTGGAGACCCTCCGGATATAAGAAATGTGAAGTTTTGATGGCTAGTGGTGAACCACAACTCTGCGTACAAGACAATAGTCGGAAGACCCGCCTTGAACAAAGTCGGGGCCATCATTGCCACATCCATCCTCACCATGAAGTTTATCACCGACGACGGTGAAGTCGGAATACTCAGAGGGGATATATCGGAAGCAGAGAGGTGCCATGGCCCCACGCTGCACGACTCCAAAGAGCAGCTACCAAAACCCACAAAACCATGTACAATAGCCAAAGTCCATCTCGTAGATCTAGAGCCACCCAAGAGAAAGATTTCGGAGAGACCTCAGCTGGAAGAAGAGTTGGACACAGTCCAGATCAGACCAGAAGCAGAGCAAGTTACAATGATAGCAAAAAATCTGCCAGACGAAATAAAAACAAAGCTGAACCACTTCTTGAGAAGGAATATAGACCTATTCGCATGGACAGTAGCTGACATGCTAGGAATCGACCCAAATTTTTTCAACCATAAGTTGTCCATCTTACTCGGAAGCAACCCGGTAGCACAGAAATTGCGGCGTATGAGCCCGGAAAAAGCAGCTGAAGTCAAAAAGCAAGTGCAGAATCTGCTAGATCAGGATTCATCGGAGAGGTAAAATATCCCACTGGCTTAGCAACGTGGTGATGGTCCCCAAGAACAACGAGAAGTGGAGAATGTGCGTAGACTACACCAACCTGAACAAAACATGTCCAAAAGATCCCTACTCACTGGCAAGCATCGACGGCCTCGTAGACATAGCCTCGGGTTAAAAATTCTTATCCTTCATGGATGCTTACTCCGGGTACAATCAGATCCTAATATGCCCTGGAGACGCATAAAAGACAGCTTTCATCACCCCTATTGGAAACTTTTACTACAAAGTAATGTCGTTCGGGCTGAAGAATGCAGGTTCCACCTACCAAAGGCTCATGGACAAGATATTCAAAGATCTGATCAGCGGAATCCTAGAAGTTTACGTGGATGACATGCTGATCAAAACAAAGGCTGAAGAAGATCTCATCCCAAACCTGGAGAAAGTCTTTAGCAAACTCCGAAAGCACCAGATGCGGCTCAATCCAGCAAAGTACGCTTTCGCAGTCGAGGCTGGAAATTTCCTCGACTTCATGTTGACTAGTCGAGGAATTGAGGCGAACCCAGAAAAGTGCCAAGCTATCATCTCGATGAAGCAACCATAATCGCTAAAAGAAGTGCAAAGCCTAACCGGAAGGCTAACAGCACTCTCAAGATTCTTGGCAGCCGCTGCAATCAAAGCAGCATCGCTATTCAAACTCATGAAGAAAGGGGCAGAATTCAAGTGGATGGATGAATGTGAAAAAGCTTTCCAAAGCTTTAAAGATTACTTAGCAGCACCACCAATCCTAGTCAAGCCGGAAGAAGGAAAGCCCCTGGTAATCTACCTAGCCGCCACTAACGAGGCAGTGACCGGTGCGTTAGTGCAGGAAAAAGGAAAATCATAAGAACCTGTGTACTTCGTAACCAAAACCCTCCAAGGAGCGGAGTTAATGTACCAAAAGCTGGAAAAACTAGCCTTCGCTCCACAGTGGTTGCCAGAAGGCTTCAGCAGTATTTTCAAGCCCACCTGATAGTGGTGAGAACAGACCAACCGCTAAAACAAATCTTTCAAAAACCAGATCTCGTTGGAAGAATATTAGCTTGGTCCGTTGAACTATAAGAATACCACATCACTTATGAAGGAAGAACAACAAGCAAAGGGCAAGTCCTAGGAGACTTCATAGCCGAGCTCACCTGAAAACATCAGGCCGACGACACCATCTCATGGATCCTAGATGTAGATGATTCGTCAAATGTAAAGGGTAGTGGAGGAGGAGCACTGCTCGAAGGACCCGGAGATGTAGCCATCGAAATGGCTATAAAATACCAATTTTAAGCAAGCAACAACCAAGCAGAATATGAGGCACTCATAGCAGGGTTAAAGTTAGCACAAGAAATTGGAATCAGAGAGTCGGAAATCAGATCTGACTCCTAGATTGTCACCTCCCAAGTCAATGGGAATTATCAAGCCAAAAATCCTCAAATGGAAAAATACCTAGAAAAAGCAAAGGGCCTGCTGAACCTTTTTCGAAAGTACAAATGAAAAAATACCGAGCGGATGCTTTATCCAAATTAGCAAGCACCAAGCCGAGCGGAGGAAATTGCACTCTCATTCAAGAGACAAAAGAAACACCATCCACAAACGAAGGGCAAGCCGTACTGTCCGTGTCAGAAAAAGGGAGTTGGATAAACCCCATTATTAAGCTCCTCACGGAAGGAACCCTCCTTGAAGACAAAGGCGAAGCAAACAAACTGAAGAAAGAAGTAGTAAACTACACGATGGTAGGCGGTGACCTATACAAAAGAGAGATCACAACCCCACTCCTCAAGTGCGTGGAAGATGAGAGAACTCCGACCATTCTCTCAGAAGTTCATGAAGAAGCCTGCGGGCAGCACCGAGGAGCCAAAGCAATCGTACGAAAGATATTGCTAGCAGGCGTATATTGGCCCACCATAAAAGTGGATACCAAAAGAACACTCGAAGCTGCAAAAGGTGCCCGCCATGGAATTATCAACTATAGTAGCTCCCTGGCCGTTTGACAAATGGGGAATCGATCTCCTAGTATCCTTCCCGAAAGCATAAGGGCAAGTAAAGTACCTAATTGTAGCAATCGACTACTTCACAAAGTGGGTGGAAGCTGAAGTCCTAGCATCAATAACAGCGAGCCAGTTTAGGAAATTCGTGTGGAATAACATCATCACCAGGTTCGGAATCCCAAGGATTATAACATTCGAAAATGGGACCCAATTCGCGGACAAGAAGTTCAGAGAATTCCTAGAAGGATTTCGAATCCACCAATAGTTCTCGTCCGTAGAGCACCCGCCCCAAGTCGAAGCCATGAACAAAATCATCCTAAATGGGTTGAAGAAAAGACTTGATGAAAAGAAAGGATACTGGGCGGAAGAGCTGTTAAATGTGTTATGGGCTTACAAAACTTCGGAGCAATCATCAACTGGATCAATGCCCTTCCAGCTCACTTACGGAATGGAAGCTATGATTCCACTAGAAATCGCAGAATAAACCACCCGGGTATATGCTTATGACCCGGAAGGTAACTAAAGCGATAGAGAGATGGACGCAGATCTAATCTCCAAGATCAGAGAAGAAGCCAGGATCAAGCAGCAAGCAGTAAAGAAGCTTCTGACTGCCAAATACAACAAGAAAATCGAGAAAAGAAAAAGGTGATCTAGTGCTGCAGCGGGTAGACATCGAAGGAAAAAATGTAGCCGAAAAAAAGCTAGGAGAAAATTGGGAAGAACCCTACCAAGTGGACGAAGCACTTAGAAAAGGATCCTACAAGCCTAGCACAACAAAAAGAATGGCTGAGATGGAATTAATATCTGAAATTAGAGAAAAAGCCAGAGGAAAAGGAATCAGAGTGTCCGGAATCAGGCATGATGAGTACAAGAAGCTAGGAAAAGAAGAACTTAGAAAAGAAGTAAAAAGAATGAGAATTGGAAACACTTACAGGAGATGACGGAAAAAATTTTCTGAGACCAACAAGAGATACGCAAGAAGAAGAAAGAAAAACCCCCTCACAAGAGGAGAGAAATAGAGAAATAAAAGAAGAAATGAACCCAGGAAAACTTGTTAACCAAGTTTCTCAAGGTTCAGGGGGCAAATAAGTGCCATCATTACTATGACATGTCAGCTAAAGGAAAATGGAAACATCTCCTTAGAAGTGAGCGAATCAAACAACGCACGTAACACTTCACCCCTGGAATAAAAGTGCATTAACTTTCGAAGAAGGTTACACGCAACTACCCGAAAAGAAGGTTGTGCGTGCCTTCACAGAAGAAAGAGGCACCTTCTGAGAAGGGGTCGATAAAGCTGCTCAGAAGGAAAGCCATGAATGCTCTCGAGAAAAAGCACCATCCGAGAAAGAGTCATCAAAACTTCCCAGAAAAAAGGCACTAACACCTTCTTAAAAGAGCGTTAAATACATTCCGGAATATCATAAAGAGAAAAAAGCAAAGTACTCGAAAGCTTTGAATAAAAAGCAAAAAACTACTCGGAAGAGTGGGGGCAATGTTACGGACCGGCCTCTAAGGCCCAATCCACTTGAATAAAAGCCATAAGCAATAAGGGCCACAGAGGTAGGAATCAAGTCATATCTGGCAAGATATGATATGATCCCATACAGATCTCCACCACCTAACACTATATAAGCAGGGGGCAACACACACTCAATGTACGTGTTCTCTAACCCTATCCCCCCATATTTAACCTAGAACCTCATAATCCTAATTGTGAGTTTTTAGGGCTATTCTTACACACATCAATCTCCTTCTCCGTTATAGCTCTCGGTTACGCCGGAGAACTCTACCACCGAAGGCACATCTTCTTACTTTGATCATTGAGGCTCGGCACCCCATTCGAAATCTTTTGGACAATCGTTAAGTGACCCGACCTTAACAGTATCAAATCCTCGATAGGATACCCTATATATATCTAAGGATTCCCTCAACACCATCCAATGTAACAAATATTTGTTTTGATAGGTGCAGTGTTCATAGATCCAGGGTCATAAACTTTTAATCCATCCTCGTTAATGTTTCCAATCGATATCTATGCAAATAAAGTAACGACTTTTTACCTTGAATAATGCGTGAATAATCATCCAAAAAATTGATCGATTGAATTATCATTATATCAAAATTAAACTCAATAAAAATTTTCGATAAAAAAATACGATATTGACCTTCTTGAAGTCAAGGGCTTTGATGGTGCCTTCAGAGGACACCTCAACTTTATACTCGTTCCCCGTTCTCTCGTCCACCACGCTCATCAGCGTCCCCTTCATGCTTGCCGGTGCCACTTCCGATACAGAAGCCGGATTCGCGACGGCGGTTGCCACATTATTTGTGTTGGGCATCGCAACCATATCCGCATTGAGAATTAAAATAGAGAAGTAAGAAAAAAACAATAATACAATAACAACATAAGTGAATTAATGTGAAAATTCAAAAATAGGGAAAAAAAAACTACGGTCGTTGCTAAACGACAACCAAGAAAATATTATGAAAAATGATTACACCACAAATATTTTCTACTCCGATACCAAACATTCCTACACACCCTCAATGACTACACCATCCACACTCTTACAAGAAAAGAACTCTAAAGTACAGAAGAAATTTAAAAATCATACAATGTGTATTGACTTGATACACTTACAATTCTCAACTTAAGCCTCTATTTATAGCATAAAGGCTCACCCACACTTCTTACGTCAAGCGATATAAAATTTTTTATATACATTATTTTCATCCAAACACAACATTATTGGCATTTAGTTTGTTTGATGTGTTGTGATTATTTGTGATGAAGAAGAAGATAGCAAGAAATTACAATTGGATTGGTCGTGTAACAAATTGAAAGGATGAGAATAATAATGGAAGATATATATAATATGTTTACATCTGGAGCAGAAAACATTAGCATGTGGTGGTCAAGGGTGGAGAGAAGTGAAAAGTATATTTAACTGTGTGTAAGAGTAATGTTAGGTAGAGATAATTAAAAATTATTTAATTTAATTTAATTTCTATAATTTTATATATAATATTTATAATTGTATATTTATAATATATTATTTTTGAGATAATTAATGAATATAAATAAATATCAAAGAAAAATATCATTCATATATTAAATATTTTTGAGATTCATGTAAAAATACAGTTGTTACTAATAATTATTACGTATTTAAATTATTTTTTAATTAACGAAACAAATATCTCATTTTTGGTTGTTAAGAAAAGAAGATACTGGTATCAAAATAATGTTTGTTATAAAAAATGTATACGTAGCAAAATTGAATATTATAATAGGCAAGTTATGCATGTCTGCTTATAGTGTTAAATATTTTTCGTATTTAATTTTGTATAAGTTGTAACTTGTAAGTAAGTTGAGATGTATTGTTCCTCCTACCTTTTAAATATGAAAAAACTAGGGAGTCAATACATTATAATCATGACAACTCATATAAATTTTGGATGATAACTTAATCTTGGATATATGAGTTATGAATGGTAATTCATATATATTTTGGATGATAACTTAATCTTGGATATATGAGTTACGGATGATAATTCATATACATTTTAGATGATAATTTAATTATTGGACTCCCTAATAGTTCCCTAATGACTCCCTAACGTTGGTTCTGTACCACTATTCTTTAAATATATTCAATTTGTACAATAATTTGGGTGGTATCTGTAGAATTATTATCAAGTTGGCACAAGATCTTTGGAATCTCATTTTAAATATATTCAATTTGTAGAATAATTAATAATACAGGTGACAATATACTAAAGAACTATAGGTCACATGTAAACGCTATTTAATTAACACAAAACACTTAATTAAACTTACCTTCCTTGCACGTTCATTAATTATTTATGAAAAAGTGTAACTAATTAATTTCTAGTTAGTTAATATTAATTAGCTTATTTGAATGGGTAATGTTATTTGAACAAGTGGTTTTGGCCAACCAAGTGCAATTAAATGGTTTATTTCTATGCTAAATAGAATATTATTTCGGTGTCAAATAGTACAAAAAAGTGCACCTAAATAAAGTTCTATTTGACACCGAAATTATCTTCTATTTAGCATAGAAATAAATCACTTGATTGTACTTAGTCGGCGAAAACTATAATAATTACGCAGAGTGGATCCTCCCCTCCCATATTTCTTATGTAATTTAGGTTCATCAGCAACTCAATGTTTTGAGTTGCTAGTTTGTATTTTTCTTTTGGTCACCAAAAAATATTAGCTAATTTTAGAGTTTAAATTTATAATTTAGGAACTAAAGTTAATAATTTATAATTTACTATCTAAAATATAAGATAAATATAATTATTTTAAAACAATTGGTTGATATTGATTTATAAAAGTCGGTTACCCAATAGTCTAATACTACTCTTAATTTATTTGCCTAATAATGCACTCTTGGGAAGTATAAAACTATAAAATATAAATCACTTAAGTATGTAAGCCACCAATCTAGAAGGTCATAATTCTCACATGTATAGAACCATTTGATATATTTCTTATAAAATAATGTTACGAAACCAACGTTAGGTAGTCATTAGGAAGCTAATAACTAAATTATCATCCAAAATTTATATGATTATCATTCGAAACTTATATATTTAAGATTAAGTTATCATCCAAAATTTACATGAGTTATCATCTGTAACTATGTGTTGGCTCTTTATTGGTCATAATACGTTGGCTTTCTAATTTTTTTTTTTTTATATTATTAGGTGTTTTTAGTATGGCTACCTTATGCATGGTAGCTACCGTGACTAGGTGTTTTTTCCTTTTTTTTTTATAAAAAGTATGGTTAAAAAGTAAAGTAATATATTTTTATTATTTAATAATATTAGAAAAAAAAATTGTTATTAAAATATAAATTTAATTTTAACCATACTTGATAACCACCATAGTCAATGTAACATAGCCATATTAAAATTCACCATATTATATATATATTGTCCCTTCTTTGATTACAGAAGCCACAATAATCATTTAGAACCAGTTGATATATTCCTATATTACTGTCCTTTCTTTGATTGGTGTGTAATTCCTCGGGCAGCATTCCCCAACATAAATCTGCAAATTAAAATACATATACATAAGTTTGAAACATTCTTTATTTATCTCTTAAGTTATGAGGATTAGGATTGAGTTAAGTTTACTTAATTCTAATTCAATTATTAATGAGAGTCTTAACTTAAAACTCTTTTACATTATCCCTCGTATATATAAATTATAAAATTAAATTTATATAATAAACTGATAAAAAAAAATCATATAATAAACAGAAAGAAAAGGAAATTAAAATTAAAGTACCTGCTCAGGACTCATAATCTTTCTATGAGGATCATCCAATGACTCTCGCCAATAAGATTCCAAAGTATTCTGCTGGAAATCCCATCGCCCTGCTCATTTATAATTAAACCCTAATAAGATGCATTTATATATACATCATGAAGCATTTCAGATGTATCATGGTGTATGTTTATCCAATGATCATAATTATTGATAATATGTATGTATTTTAAAAATTTTATAATTGAAACAAACGACTAAAATCAATAAATTACTAAAACAATTTTTTTTAGAAAATGCTCTGTAAAATCTTAATTCCAATTTTTTATAATTAATATGCTAATTTATTCACCAAACGTCTTATTCTTAAATTCGTTTTTTGTTTTAGGAAAAAAAGATATTGTTAAGAATCAAATTCCAAAACTTTGATATTACATAAGTTCTAATATTATATCATTAAATTGATTATTTCAAAAACTTAAACTATTAGATATAAAATCAATAATATAAGAAATTAAGCAAATAGCAACGGTTTAACCATGTATACTAAATTACACCATTGCTCTTGGATCATAGATTTTGTAAACACGATGCCCAAAACCACTGAGTTTTCGTTTCCTACACAAAAATTACACCATATAATTAATAAGGGAATATGCACGTGCACGTAACAACAATAAAACCGTCATTCTAAGTAATAAAATTTAACTTAAGGAAGAAGAAAAGAAACTATCATTATTATTGTTTGAATGTTGTAGCTTGTTCTAAATGAATTCAAATGATTATAAAGATTTTACCGCCACTAATTATTAAAAAAGTATTATTGATAATATTTTTTATTATAAAATGTGTTTTGACAAACATATTTGGAATAATGGCGCATAAAAATATGAATTTAATATTAATACAGAGTGATAATATGAATTGTTTATCGACTAATCATATTTGTTCTTTTGAATGTTCATTTCTGCGGTTGATGTAAAATTACTTTATACTAACAATGTATTAAAATTAAATTATAAAATCTTTATAAAAAAATAAAACATTTTTAGCAACTATTAAGATTGATAATATTTTTGAACTTTTGCTTATAATTATTAACCGATAAGATTTTTTTTTTTTTCACACTAAAGTTCATATTATATGTGTTAAGATATATTTTGAATTTGAATAAGTTGTTAAGTTGTTATGATAGGTTACTTTAATTTAGGATCTTAGGTATTGTTATTAGGGTTTTCTTTACATATAAATAGCTGTATATTGTAGTCTGTAAAACACAATTCTAATATACAAATCATTTCTTCTTGTTATTTCTCTTCATTTCTAATAATATGTATAAAATATTTTATTATTCAAATAATAATTCTTTTAGTGAACACTACTAAAACTCTGATGGACTGAGAGTTTGAGAGATGCAAAGAAGAAAAAATAGAAAGAATAAACACCTGGCTTTAATACCCTCAATGAACTCAGGTATTTTCTCACCTGTTCCAATTTCTCTTAGCATTTTGAGAGTGGCCTGAAGAATCATCAGTTACTACATTAATTAGCATATTTTATGTTCTTTTATATATAAGAAGAGAAAGATGAATAATTATATCTTTCGTATTAATTAATTATATTTTATTATTACCTCAACAGCTCCTCCATGAAGAGGTCCAATGGTTAGCCCATATTATACACCAACGTATATACTAATATAGAAGTTGCTACCATAATTGTTTCACTAATCTAAATTATTGACCTCTAAAATACTGAAATACTTTATTTCTTGACATATCTAAAATGCTTCTTAATTATATACATAGGATGTATTTTAAGTATGTTACAAACTAAAGTATTACAATATCAGTAATGCTATATGCAGTGGCGGATTTAAGTGGGTGAGGGTAGGCTTGGCCCCCCAGAATTTTGAAGATGTTAATATATACTACATGATGTCAACTAGAATTGTGGCTATGAGTTGCAATTATACATTGCATGTGTGGGTTCGATTCCATGTGTTGCTTTTTAATTAATTCTTTTATTCCTCCTTTTATTTATTTCCTTTTTAATTAATTCTTTTTTTTCCTCTTTCTATTATTTACTTGTTTTTTATTTTAAGTGTTACATATATTATTATACATATTAAGTAAATAATTTATGAATATAAATATATTTTATATGTTGTATTTACTAATTTATTTTAAGTTAGAAAAATTAATATATATATATATATATATATATATATATATATATATATA
>JASCZI010212711.1:0-17686 GCA_036250425.1 Stylosanthes scabra
AGAATCTACAACGGCGATTACGACATACGTGTATGTTAGGCACCATTTCAGATGAACTTTCGACAGAAACGACCGATTGATGGATAGAATCCATACTCGAATCGGAACAGATAGAAGGAGAATGCAGAAAGATGAATTGGGGTGGAGAAGAGAATGAACGGCGATGAGAAAAGTGGTGAGAATGCAAAATTAGGGAACGAACGTAATGATGGAATGAAACAACGAATAATCAGGGATTTTAAATCCCAAAAAAATGAAAATAACAAACCTACCTATTTGGGAGCTGAGAGCTGAGGGGGATGGAACGCGTGACTTGCTCCAGCTTGGTTGGACTTGGTTAATCCAATAACTTGAATGCATAATATTATTGTATTACTAAAGTATTACGCGTATTTATGCTGGATTTAACACAATAAATAAATAAACATGATTGAAGTCATCTGAAACACTTTAAAATAAAAAATATAATATTTTAAGATTAAAATTGATATGCATTTGTCATGGATAATTTAAAATTGTTAGATAATAATTTAGTCAAATATGATAAATCAATTAGAAGATAAAGTGAAAAATTAATATTCATTAATCTATAATTTTCATCACATGAGTCTTACTAATTTAATTAAAACTAGATCTAAACCCGTGCGATGCGTGGAAAAATATAAAAAATATAAATGAAGATATTATTTAATTTTAAAAATAAGATTATTTAAAATTATTTATGAAATAATTTAGTCTAATTTTAATATTTATATATATATATTATTACAATATATATAATCTTTTATACTTTGTTAAACCTAATTTTTTTTTTACTTTCTAAGTATTGACCTACACTTTAGAAATGCTATAAAAATATTTGCTATAAAAAAATTGATAATCATTGGTATTATAGATATTATATAGTCTAATCTAATATACTAAATATGGTTTGATTGGTTTTTGTTGTTATTTGCTACAGAATGATTTGATAGGTTTTTTTTTTATATTACTACAAATTAAATTTCATAATAACACAATAAATTTATAGAAAATTAAAAATATACATTAATTAATTTAAAATATACTTGTTATAAAATTAACAAATTTAATAGACTTCAAGTAAAATTTTAAAAATATTCTATTCAAATTGATTCTTTTGACTTCGTCTTTATTTTTATTATTTTAAATAAATTTTTGTTTTTTGTTCTTTTTAGATTATGTTTAATTAGTATAGTACAAAAATAAAATTATTAGATGAAATGCAATTACGAAGATAATGTTTTAATAGTTGAAATTATTATTCAATTTTCTAATTTTATTTTTTATGAATTACGATAATATAATTATTTTTCAACAATATTATTACAACTAAATGATATTTATTTAAAAAATATAAATTGCTAAAAGAGGGAAAAAAGTGATATATAAGTAACAAAAATAATATATAACTAATGAATACAATTAGACAAAAATGAAAAAAGAAAAACTATTAAAAAATTATAAAAGACATCATATATTCAAATATTTAATAAAATATATATATGTATATATATATAAAAGCTATGATTATCCATCAAAATTTTCCAATAGTTATACATGATAACAAAATAAGAATTGAGAGAATAGCTAGAGTAAAAAGGATGGGATCATGTAAAACAAAAAGATAAAAAAAATGTAATATGGAATAAATGTTAATTTTTATAGTAAATATAAGGAGTGAGTATTAAAAAGATAATGATTATGTTTTATTATTCAATACTAAAGAGAAATAATATCAACATTGAAGGTATAGAGAATATGAAGACTTGAAAAGTATCTCTATAAAAGTAAATTATATGAGAATGTGAAAAGTATACATAGAATAACTTAAAGAAGAATAAATGTCACATAAAGTAACATAAATAGAAAAATAAATATCATAAAAATATAATTAAAATTAAAGTAGATTCTTAAGTTATAAAAAAAGAAGCTAAACACAATTATAATACAAAAAGATAAGGTATGCTTCATGGAAGAAAAACATAATGTGGCAAAATAAGAAAAATTTGATTATTTGAGAATGGTTATCAAGCTACTTTATTTTGTGATTTTTTGATAGAATTTATAAAATTATAAGGACATACGCTATTATATATTTTATATAAATCTATAGTAAAACACATTTGATTTCTTAATATTGATTTATAAATAATTCACAAATTTGTGTCTTTATTTTTTGAATGTATGATATTTTTAATATTGTAAAGGAAAATATATCACCATAAATGACAAATAAACAAATAAATGAAATTTATTTTATCTTTCATATTTACATGTATTCTTATACATATTTCCACATATATGTATCTACACTCATATATGGAAATTTTATATAATTTTTTTAAAATTTATATGTAATAAGCTTACTATAATACTATGATATATTCTTTTATATAACTTTCATTATTTTATAAAATTAAGCTTAATGTTACAAATAATATTTATAATTTTAGAGTTTAGACTCTTTATATGAACTAAATTCCTTTCAAATTAAAAAATAAGTCTCCATTATGAATATAATTGTTTTAATAATTAAGAATAACATTCATTTTTTAATTTTATTTTTTATAAATAATGTCAATATATATAAATATAACAACTTGCATTTTCAACAATATTATTATAACCAAATGATATTTATGAATTATATATTGTTGAAAGGAAAAAGAAATGATACACAGACAACAAAGCCACTATATAAAACTAATGAATATAATGATGCAAAATATGAAAAAAACTAATGAATATAAAGATATACTTACCCTTACACACATTTAGCAAACTTAAAAAAATTATATATAATTATTAACAAAATTCTTCATATAACTGTGTATAAAATTAGCAAGAGCGAAGGAAAAGATAAAGAAAAATGTATATTATGTGAGCATAAATGAAGAAAATGTATGATTAGTACATATGTTGTAGCAAACTCAATACTTGTGCAAAAAATCAACAAAAGTAGAGAAAAAGGAAAAGAAAAAGAAAGAGCTATGAGATTATGTAAGAAGAGGTGAGATAAAATATTGATTTATATAATGAATATATATAAGAATGAATGAGCATGACAGGAGAAAATAAATTAGATTTTAACTCAATTTATACTTATTAAAGAGAATTAACTTTAACAATGAAAGTATAGAATAATTTATATAAAAGTAATTAACAAAGGAATATAAAAAGCTAAGTTTAAATACCAAGTAGAAAATGATAGAAGAAATATGATAATATCACATTAATGAGGGAATTTGAAATGGTGTTAGGAATAAGTATTATCACAAAGGACTGAAGGAGATAATGAATATAATAATGACAAATTAAGGACAAAAAATAAAATGAAATGATATAAAGAGATTTGAGAAGGTAAATTGATTTAGAGAATGTCATCTTATAAGTTTTGCTTATGTGGCATGATTTTAGAATGTTAAAACTTTGAAATGCATTATAAAGACGTTGGTCTCTCTTTTTATAGATTATAATAGAAGTGATTAGTTTATTATTTTACTTACTTTACTAATTTCCTCGCACTGGACAATGTTGATCCCCACAAAAATATCGAAACGTGTCAAACATTTTCCAAAAATCACTTAACTTAATCAATGTTTTTAGGGTAGCAAAAGTCATGGTGATTAACAAGTTGTAGTGATGGTTACATACATGAACCCCAGCTGTATGTCGGCAGCCGCCATCAGAAAGTCAAGACTAAAGTCTAGACTCTAGAAGCTTCATATATATGCTACCAAGATATTTGGATTAATTGGCTGAATCCTCATTCAACGAAACAGCATTCACCAAGATAGAGGGGGTTTCTCTTCTATTTATTTATTGAGCCAAACCCAAGATAACACAACATTGAAATGCAGAGAATAATTACTATATTATAATTTCATTTTTAACTTCGGAGGAGCTCTTTCTCATGGAGAAACTTTTATTCTTCTTGTCACAACAAGGGTATTACTCTTCTCTCTCTGTTTTAGGGTTCTCAAAGTATCTATTAAAATGCGACGACAAGGATAAGGATTAATCCGCGCTCTAGAGGTAAGCTCTATCTAATAGTTTAACACCAACCATTAAATTGATAATAATCTCTCTATTTACAGAAAAATAGAGCTTAAGTTGCTTTTTTTGTTGTTTTATTTTTTAACTGATAGGTTTTTTTTAATGTCAAAATTTGGTGTTAATTAGTGGTCATGAAGTAGATTTTTTTTAAGAAACACAAAATACATAAATAATTATATTTCTAATATTTATTATTATTAGTAGTTTTTAACTCTATTTTGTACCAATAATAAACCTACCCATAAATTGGAATTTAGGCTAAGGTTAAATTAAGTGATAATTTAGACATTTTGAATAACTCTTTGAAATTGGAGTAGTTTTGTTAATTAAAATTTATTTTTTATAAATATAAAATTATTTTTTAATAGATTTATCAACATTTTAAATAATAAATAAATTTATGATTTTAACATTTCTGATGACACCCAACATTTAAATATGTACTGTATATTACCTAAGCAGAACTGAAAGATACAAAAACATCTCGCCTTAAATTTAAATTACTTCACTCATGGCATAAGTTTTTATATCAAATAATTTTAGTTATTTATTTATTCTAATTTCGATATTATTTTTTGTGTTATTTAATATTAAAATAATATATTATATAGCTTAAAAGTAAACGATTCAGTTGAATTTAATTGGTCTAAGTGTATAAATAATATTATCATTTATATTATTATTACTATTATTATTCTCTTATACTTTTTGTTTTTTTTTCCCTTTAAATTTACCAATTTATCTAGCTATTAGCTCTTACTGTATATAGATAAATTAGACTAATCTGGCCATGTGTATAAGTTTCAGAGAGGAATATTAGAATTTCTTCAGCAATTAAGAATCGTTCGTTCCAATTCCAATTCCTTATATGTTCATCCACTTACGTAACATCATCAATTGAAGCCAAAAACATTGCAGTTATGGTGTTGGCGGGAATCCTTCTTAATTTGTATTTATCACGTCGCCAAAGATTTAACAACCACATACCTATTTCCCACAGCCATCATCACCACCAGCAACCAAAATTTGCTGCACTCAGCATACAAAATTTCTTGAATCATTTCGAAATGGAGAAGCCAATCAGATTCACTCATCACCAGCTACGGATCGCAACCAATAACTACACCAATTCCTTGGGCTCAGGAGGTTTCGGCAAAGTTTACAAAGGAATTTTCAACGGCGTCATGATAGCTGTTAAGGTCCTCCATGGAAATTATTCTGACAAGAGAATTCAAGAACAGTTCATGATGGCTGAAATTGGAACACTCGGTAAAATCCACCATTTCAATCTTGTTCGGTTATATGGCTTCTGTTTTGAAGAAAACTTAACAGCATTGGTTTATGAGTACATGGAAAATGGTTCTCTTGACAAGTATTTGTTCAAAGAAAACAATGTGTTAGGGTTTGAAAAGCTTCATCAGATAGCGGTTGGAACAGCAAAAGCCATTGCTTATTTTCATGAAGAGTGCCAACAAAGAATTATTCACTATGATATTAAACCAGAGAATATTTTATTGGACCGGAATTTCAATCCTAAGATTGCGGATTTTGGTTTAGCAAAGCTTTATAATAGGGATGATAATACTCACACTCATATATCATCTGTGAATGGAGGAGGAAGAGGAACCCCCGGTTACGCCGCGCCGGAGCTATGGCTGCCGTTCCCTGTGACTCACAAGTGCGATGTTTATAGCTTTGGGATGTTGTTGTTTGAGATCATTTGTCAGAGAAGAAATCTTGATACTAGTGTTTCGGAAGGGCAAGAGTGGTTTCCAATGTGGGTTTGGGGAAAATTTGATGGTGGAGAATTATTACAAGAGTTAAGATTAGTGTGTAAATTATTATTGGAGGAGGAACATCATGAGGTGATGGTAGAGAGAATGGTGAAGGTAGCTTTATGGTGTGTTCAGTTTAGGCCTGAATTAAGGCCTATGATGAGTGATGTTGTCAAAATGTTGGAAGGCTATGAAGAAATTCCAGAACCTTCGAATCCGTTTCAATACTTGATGGACAATGGTTTTGCTGCTCTTCCACAGCAAGATTCATGGAGTACCCGCAATGGCACAACTACGGCAACTTCAAGTAGTTATTGTGACTCTGGTGCCATTGTTGTAGATTCAGTTGTAAAATAGTTGTTATAAATTATTTGGAATCTTATAGGTACATATGTAATTATATATATAAAAAACACTTTTTAATGTTTTTTAATGATTTCCTCGACGACAATGACATTATATTTATTTATGTATGCAGTTGACCTGTTATTTTAGACGATGACGTCTATTACTAAATTTTCTTTTTGTTGCTTGTTACGATAGATGTACTAATTAATGTGTATCAATATTTTAAACATTTTAAATAAATCAAAATTTGCCATGTATATTTCTTTTATCTCAGTCAGCAATTTATTTTTTATTTATTTTTAAAATTATTATTCATCATTGTATACCAAAATATCCTTATATATAGATATAAAAAGACAATTATATCCTTTTATTATTTTTATTAAAAGATCAAATAACCCTCTCTTTATAACTTTGACAAAAATACCTTTTCAAATTAACTAATCCTAACACTCTGTACACACAGCTACCTAAACACCATCCTCAACCATCCTCTCATCTCTCTGTTCCCCCTTCTGTGACCCCTCATTGCCGCAGCGCCGCCCAGCCCGCCCTCATCCATCAGCTTCATTCACTCCGAACTTCTCTTACCTCAACCGCGTCACCCATCCACCCCTCCTCCCTCACACCTACGGACTCACACTCACAATCCTTGTCCCCTACACTACCACCATCCTGATCTTAACCTCACCGCAAGCCACCACCATTCGCCCTCAGTTTCACCGTTTCACCTCCGCGTTCCAGCAGTCGCAGACTTGTGTCCAGCTCCCGACCTCCAGCCTCCGCGCCCCTGCAGCCTTCCGCGGTGCCTCCAACATCCCTTTATTAATAGTTTGTTACTTGATTAGCATGTTATTGAATTTGATACCTAGATGCCAAAGACTTTAATTTCAGAACCCCTTCAATGATTCCATGAAAACTTTATGGCTGATTTTATAACTAGTTTGTTAGAAATGATAAATGGACAGTGGACAGCTTGTTAAGTCGTTCTTTGAAGTTAGCATGTTTCAAATTGTTGACCATATAAGAGTAATGCATAGTGGATTTGTGTTACTGATTCACTGCACTTTCAGCTAGACAATGCTTGCTTCATTAACTAATGTTTTGTAATACTGAGTTGCCTCTAATTTCAAACTATAGGATTTGCCCTAACAATTCTGATGAATTTGATGTTTATATTTCTTCAGAACTCAAGGCCTGCTATTCCTTCCAATTGCCCACCTGCAATGCGCGCTTTAATGTTGGTCCGTGCATCCAAGCAAAAGGCTCGAGTTCTGGCAGGTTGTTAAGGTGTTAGAACAATTCGAATCCTCACTTGCATTGGACGGAACTTTGACTCTGGTTTGCGTCAAGATCATAAGAAAGGGCTTCTTTATTGGATTCAAAAGCTTAGTCCTGCTCATCAAAATAGTGGTCCAGCACTTGAACCTAGATTCTCATAAATCTTTTAAATAGCTTGGCTTTTGTAGTAGTGATAGCACTGTAATTAAAAAATTATAAGTTTCAAGTGTGAAAAAACAAAAGAAAATAAGGAAAAAAAGAAAAGAAATGTTTTGATTTTTTAATTCTCTCAATGTAGTAATCTTTATAAAATTCTTATAGGCATGTACATGAGGTGTAAGCGTGTTTTCATTTGCCCTATTGTACATACATACACACTAATTATATTGAAGCTTTGGCAATGGGTTAGGAACAGTTTCTTGTTTTCGTTTGTTGTTAATACAATTATAAAGTACTCATTTCTTTTATTTTTTCTAAAGTCCAATATCTCCCATCTCTACATCCTTTTAGTCATTTACTTTTAAAGGATACTTATTAATGCAATGGATTCTGTATAGCAAGCCAGCAAAGAGGAGTTAGTTAACTGTACTCTTTGCTTATTTTGTTCCACCATTATACTACTCTGCATCATGGAATTGAACTGGACAATATTGTGATGCATACAATAAAATTTGGTGTGTTATCTGTTAAGGTAATCCAATGTTATAGATTTGAATTATGTGATAGATGTTATTTTCTAAGGGTTTAAACTTTAAAGTGTACTAGTTTTATTCTAGTGCATCTAACTATACATTCACTGCACTTTTCAGATTGTTTAAGACTTGAAAACTAAATCTATTATACAATTCATTTAGGTGCCTAGCACAGGTAGCAAAATTCAATTGCAACTTGAAAATAAGATGAAAGTGAGAGGGGCAAAAAATGGGATCCATGAGTTTGATAGAAAAGACGAGATGATGGCCAGAGCATTGATTAGTATATATTTTTTTATACTTTTGGAGTGTGTTAAAGTAAATTATGCGATATTTGATATTTTTGTTCCTCTCTAAAAAGAGCAATATCAGTATTAAGAGTAACTTAATTCCCATGCATGTATCTAACATAAAATCCTATGAGTTTGTTTCTTTTCGCTTTTTTTAACTGTTGTGTGTTATCCTCTGTGCCTCCTATTTCCTGTGGCATCAACTAACTTTATGCACAAAATGTTATTCTCTCATTCAATGCTAAATTATGGGAAAAGTTTTGTCATAGTTGATCACTGTGAACAAGTCACATTCATGACACTTTTCTTACAGGAAAAATGTTATTCTCTCATGTCACTGTAAGTTATTTTTGTATTCCACTTATAGAGTTATATCCATTTTGTTCAATTTGCTATCTTATTTTTGTGTTGTCTTAAAACATTAGAATGCATGCTATATATCAATGTTCTCTCAACTTTTTCTGTGAAAGGCCACTTTCCTTTGCCTTAAAGCATGTATGTTTCGTAATTCGTAAACATAGAGCATGTAGAAAAAAATTCATGAATATTTCTAACAAATTTCTAACTTGGACTGTGCAAATGTATTTGTATAACCCAAATGTATAGTTGAGAGTTTAAAGAGGACTACTGATTGAAATCAGCATTTTCATCTGTTTCAAATGATGCATCAGTGGCGATATACTGGGGTTATGGTACTGCTCTTGTTGGGTTGTTTTGTTGTGTTCTTGGAATGTCTACCTGCAGGAAGAGGGTATATATACAAGGGAAGAAGAGCTTGCTGGAAGGATCAAGCTTGAGAAGACGACGACTCTCGCGGACGCGGAGGGGAAAGTGAGACTGAGGGCGAGTGGTGGTGGCTTGCGGTAAGGTTAAGATTGGGATGGTGGTGGTGGTGGAGGGGGCAGCGGTTTTGCGTGTGAGGCCGTGAGTGTGAGGGAGGAGGGGTGGGTGTGTGACGCAGTTGAAGAAAGAGGGGGGTTGAGAGTGAGTGACGATGGTGGCTGAGGACGGACTGGGCGGCATCGCGGCAGTGAGGGGTCACAAAAGGGGGAATAGAGAGATGAGAGGATGGTTGAGGAGGTTGTTTGGGTGGCTGTGTGTACAGAGTATTAGGGTTAGTTAATTTAAAAGGGTATTTTTGTCAAAGTCATAAAGAGAGGGTTATTTGGTCTTTTAATAAAAAATAATGAAAGGGATATAATTGTGTTTTCATATTCTATATAAGGATATTTTGGTATACACAATGATAAATAATAATTTTAAAAATAAATAAAAAATAAATTGCTGACTGAAATAAAAGAAATCTACGTGGCAAATTTTGATTGATTTAGAATCTTTAAAATATCGATACGTATTAATTAGTCTATATATCGTAATATCGTAGCAAGCACCATTTCTTTTTTTATTAATGAAAATAAGGAAGGCAATATATCTTTATTTAGTGGCGGAATATCCAATGTATGAGATGAGAATTAATCAAAGACTAGGATACGAGTAGGGATGGAAATAGGCCAGGCTAGGCTTTCGACTAAATAGGCCAGGCCTGAATTATATGCATTGAGCCTATGCCTGGCCTATTACCTGTTAAAGGCTTTATATTTTACCTGATCTAGCCTGTTCGAAAGGCCTGGCTTGGCCTGAAACCTGTTTAAAAGCCTGCTAAAAAATAAATTAATAATAAATACAAATAAATAACATTTTACAATATAAAAAAAGCTTATGTTATGACTTTTATAAATATATTTATTTAGTAATTATAAGTGTCAATGATTTTTTATGTGATTTGAAAATAAAAAAATAACTTTATTGATAGATTATGTGCCTCTTTAATTTGTTTAAAATTTAATAAAATTACTTTTTAAATAATTAAAAAATTATTATAACATAATATATATAAATAGGCCGGCCTGTTAGACTTTATAGGCTTTACAAAGAGCCTAAGCCTGGCCTTTTTAAATAAAAAGGCTTTTACAAAAGCCTGAGTCTGTTTTATTTATCAAATAAATTTGGCTTATATTAGGCCTAATTAGGCCAGGCCTAAGGCCCCTGATAGGTCGCCTGACCTGTTTCTATCCCTAGATACAACCCACGATAACCAATGATTTAATATTCTTATTTTTACATTAATTATATTGTGGCAAGATTATTTTATCATGTTAAATTACAAAATTTAGTAATATAATAATATAAATGTTTTGTTTTATTCATAATATTAATATTAAAATAGAAATAGATAAAGTATAATGATATTTTTAGTTTTTTTTTAAAATTTTTTATATTAATTTTCATGAATATTAATGTTAATTTATTAAATTGGGTACTTGTCAAATAACTAACTCATTATCACTTTTTTTTCTAAAATGACATTTGTCAAGTAATTAACCTATTACGTACTATTCCTTTTTATATAGGGATTTTTTTTATAAATAAATAAAAAATACAAAATTAACATAAATAGACACGCCTCCCAAAATTTACACATTTAGGCACCGGTTACTTATTGGACTGAAGAGCCCGGAAATCGCATAAAATTCATAAAGGCTTTCAGGTATGGCTCGTTAGTTGATCATAAAGACCCACAAATACATTATTTTAGTTCTGATAATATATTGTTTAGGCTAAAACTGACAACTAAAATACATAAAAAAAAACTTTCTAAACTTTTCGATTTTTAAAGAACCATTCTTTTGAGGTTGAATCATGATACAATAATTTTAGCCATAAAATGGTAATGAGAAGTGCACACAAACACACCCCTAAAAAATGAATATTACTAACAAAACTATAAACACATAAGAAGACTTTAAAATGTGGAATGAAAATTCTTATTTCTCATTACCTTTTACTGAAATTACAATGTGTATATAATATACAAGTATGGAAGAAAACAACAACTCAGCAAATCTCTCCAACGATTGCAAGATCAAAAAATTCATCAAAAGCAAATCATAACTACTCGAAGAAATGTAAGTTCTATGACTTACTAAATTCTATGACTCACTACTTCTAGAATAATGAAAAAAAAACAAAGTGCAATAGAGAATGTAAAATCAGGGGCGGATCCAGAAATTTTATAAAGGGGGGCCGAAAATTAAAAATTAGTACAATTAAATATGATATCTTAAATTTGGTGACATTTTAAAAAAATTAATTCATTATGATTTTAATATCATAAGAAAAGAATAAATTTTAAAATAACTTAATTTGTTATACCTATATATTTTCTATTACATTAAATTAAGAATGAGTATATAAATTAAATTATTTTAATATAATAATAAAATATAAAAGACTAGAAGAAAGAAGTAAAAAATTATTTATTTAAAATATAAGTTTGCAAATTGAAGGGAATGAGGTTTGATCCATGTCCTTCAGACCTTCACATAGTATAACTCTAGTAAAAAAGAAAGAAAGAAGCCAACTGAATTAGAAAATACATTTAATAATTTATTACAATGCTACATTATATACGACATTTTGAAATTTTTTGGGGCCAAGGCCTCTACTGCCTCATGTAGATCTGCCACTATGTAAAATGGTAAAGAAGATAAAAATATAAAATGAGAGAATGAATTTTATGCGATTTTCGAACTCTGCAGTTCCGGAATTATTTCTGTGAATGTGTCTATTTATATAAATTTTATATTTTTTTTATTTATTTATAAAAAAAATCCTTTTATATAGTGGGGATGGTATAAAGAATATAATAGTGATGAAATAGAGAGAAAATGAGAATCATCCTAGGCCGGCCTATCGAGGATGAGCACAAATGAACATTCAACACCCCTCATTTGTTGTTTATTATGTTTGTATAGAAAAGGAAGACTCAGCCCCGTGAAGTAAGTAACGCGTTTTTTATTTTAATATAACCGTAATAACTAATTAATAAGAGGACATACATAGTCTTTGTGGTTAAACCTTTTCTTTGCATCTTTATTTCTTAACTGACTTGACTACCCTGTCAACACATAAAGAAGCAAGCACCGTAGACTCATAAATATCTTCAGCGGAGAATGGAGATGTTTGCGCGTTGTTGGATGAGATATGGGATATTCTTTGAAATTGGATTTTTTTTTATTAAAATTTAAAATAGTACGATTGGAATCTCAATCACGATTCTAGTACCAACAGATAATATGAGATCAAAATGAGATTTAACTCAATTATTAATTAACTAATTGCTAATAAAACATAATAAATTGTGTTAATCTTGTAATATCGTCCACGTTAAATATGTGGTCTAAAATAATTTCTTCTAATTTCCGGGAAGGAAGCAGCAGGATATAGAGCGTGTTTGTCTTGTATTATTTATTTGTTAAGCCAAACCTGAAGACAACACATACTAACATTGAAATAATGCAGTGAACTATATACAATACCTAATAGCTTGCATTGTAAGGAGCTGTTCCTGATGTAGAAAGTTGCATTCTGCTTGTGATCACGAGGTATTACTCTATCTAGCTAGCTCTACATATTATTACTAATACAATACATAAATAATACACTAATCTGCTTCTACATATCTGTTTCAGAGACGAGTATTAGAATTTCAGCAACAAGCTAAGTCTTCCGTTGGACATGGGAGATTCATTGAATATAAATTCCACTGCCTAGTGCCTAACTTTTTCTTCTACCATTTCTTACTCTCTTCTCACCGGACACAATATAAAGACTCAATTCATCTTCTCCAGTTTTTATCCCATTTTCAAACGCAGTCTTCTTGAGAACATGGCGGACTCCACTTTTACAGTAATATTTTCTATGGTTGGCGGAGGTATGTAGGACTTTAACCCGTGATAATATATAAGAATTTAATTTCAATACACCGACAATTTAAAGGAATTTTACACATGCATTCAATTAGATAAGGTCACATCAACAAAAAATAATTTATTTTTTCATTCATCTCGTGATTAGTTATCCAAACGTACAAATATGATTGTTGTGTAAAACATTTTATAAATGTCAAAGTGGAGATGTGTGTAGAGATAAAATTGTAAATTTTTCTGTATCTCCATGATGATATCTTGAATTTTCAACATTCATTTTTTGGTGTGGATTATTGATTGATAAAAATAAAATGGTTTAGAATATCTTGAGCGGAAATGCAATTAGCTTATGTTGTTTTGTGTCTAATAATTTTAATGGTGAAAACATTGCAGTTATGGTGTTGTTCGTCCTTGTCTTTTTGTATTTAATTTGCCGCCAAATTATTAAGGAGGACATAGCTATGCTCCAGACACATCACCAGCAACTTGCAGCGCCTAATAATATAGAGAATTTCTTGAATCATATTCAAATGGAGAAGCCAATCAGATTCACTCATCACCAGCTACAGATTGCAACTGATAACTACTCCAGTTCCTTGGGCTCAGGAGGTTTCGGAAAAGTTTACAAAGGAGTTTTCAACTCCGTCATGATAGCTGTTAAGGTCCTCCATGGAAATTATTCTGACAAGAGAATTCAAGAACAGTTCATGGCTGAAATGGGAACACTTGGTAAAATCCACCATTTCAATCTTGTTCGGTTATATGGCTTCTGTTTTGAAGAAAACCTGACAGCATTGGTTTATGAGTACATGGAAAATGGTTCTCTTGACAAGTATTTGTTACAAGAAAACAATGTGTTAGGTTTTGAAAAGCTTCATGAGATAGCGGTTGGAACTGCAAGAGGCATTGCTTATTTGCATGAAGAGTGCCAACAGAGAATTATTCACTATGATATTAAACCGGCAAATATTTTGTTGGACCGGAATTTCAATCCTAAGGTTGCGGATTTCGGCTTGGCAATGCTTTATAACAGGGATAGCACTCATATATCTATGACTGCAGGAGGAGGAGGCAGGGGAACCCCCGGTTACGCCGCGCCGGAGCTGTGGATGCCGTTCCCTGTGACTCATAAGTGTGATGTTTATAGCTTTGGGATGTTGTTGTTTGAGATCATAGGCAGGAGAAGAAATGTTGATAGTAATGTTCCGGAGAGCCAAGAGTGGTTTCCAATGTGGGTTTGGAGAAAATTTGATGGTGGAGAGTTACATGAGTCAAGATTAGTGTGTGAATTGTTGTTGGAGAAACATAAGGTGATGGTAGAAAGAATGGTGAAGGTAGGTTTGTGGTGTGTTCAGTATAGGCCTGAATCAAGGCCTATGATGAGTGCTGTTGTCAAAATGTTGGAAGGCTCTGAAGAAATTCCACAACCTTTGAATCCATTTCAATACTTGATGGACAATGGTTTCACTGCTTCAGCTCAAGATTCATCAAATACCAACACTAGTACAACTTCAAGTAGTAGTGTAATTGCTGTCGAGTCCAATATTGTATCTAGCTAGTACTGAAATAAAAAGGCTTCTTGTGTGTAATTAGTATTATTTTTTCTTTATTATTTAATTCCATTGTCAACTTACTTACTTTGATTCATTTTTTTTCTTAAGAATATTCCTTTGACCAACTAAAATTTGAAAGACCAAAATATTCTCATAATAGCAAGAATCAAGGTAAACTTAGCCTTGACTCGATCATAACCAAGACAAATGTCACTTTAATAGAGTTCTATGCAAACTTTAAAGTTTAAACCAATAAAAGGCTTTTATAGATATATTGGATATTGATATTGGATATTGGATTTTGGAGAACCAATATAAAATTCCTTCCTGAGAAAACTAAAATATTTGAATATTTAATACAGTTATTAATTATATGAGATGCTAGGTAATTAATAAAAATTTCGTCTAACAGTTTATATTGAATGTTCTATTTTTTTTTTAAGTTTTGGATGTTCTGTTTATAGATTTCGGATGTTTTATTTCTTTTGTTAATTGTTGGTTGCTTTAGGTTTCAGATGTTCTATTTCTTTTATTGTGAACTCTATAAACAATGATTACGATGTTCTATTTTTTATTAGCTGATTTGTTGGTTAGTAAAATATTGGTTATCTACACTTTTCTAATATGAAACTAATGTATTGTCAATTTTAACTTTTAACTAGTAGTTCAGTAACTTTAGTCTAACAGCTTTATATTACACTTTATCATTTTATTAAATTTTAAATAAAGTATTTGTACATTTCTTTTTAATTTGATCTATGCGCCATACTAGGTTTTATAACTAAGTACCTATTTTCAAAAAACATTAAATATAACAAAATATTCCATTAAAACAAAATAAATATATCAATTTTTATTAAGGTGCGTGCCACCATCCAGACAAACACAATAGTGAGTACCTAACTACCTATAAACTAAGAGTAACTAAGCTTGAGTAGCTTAGCTAGCAAGAAATCAGAAGAAAAAACAGCAAAGACACAGAACAAAAAGAAAAGAGAATGTTGAAAGTAAAACTGAATATTATTGATGTTGAAGTAGCTAGGGAGAATGATATTAGTGATTAGAAGAACAAAGACACACACATACAACCTTAGCCTATACTTTATATATAGAAAGGGTGCTGAAACAGAAAAACAGTTTCAAAGAACTAGTTAGTTACTTTCTTTAACTTGCTCTACTTTAACACTGGCAATCCACCCCATCAAATTCTGGGATACTAACTTCAACTTCCGGAATGGTTTCGGTGTCTGAACCATCTTTATTCTGTAATAACCTTTTGAACCATATCCAAACTGCAATCGCTATCTGCACTACTATCGCAACTGCAACATGTTTGCATTCAAATAGAAGGGAACAAATTATTAATTACCAATTAACCAAAACATTAAAGAGTAGAAAAAAAAGAGGGCAGAAATCCTACCACAGATGATAACTGCATAATTGGCTGCTGCTTCTTGTGACATTACTTTCGGCAGATTATAGTGTGAATGGAAGTATTGAAGTGACAATGTGAAGGAATTAATAGGCAAAAATGTTAGATTATATGCAACATTCCTTCTTCATTATTATTCTATTAGGGCCCGTTTCATTCTATAAAACCAAGGCTACAATTACAATGATACCGTGGACTTGTCTGTTGTCAAACATTTGTGATTGCGTTGAACAAAGAACGGAAAACAATTAATAAACCTGAGAGAGCATAAAATATTAAACGTCAAATTCTATACTCTCGTTTACTTTCCTGGTACCTTCCACTATGGAGGTTAATCTTATAAATTTCTAATTTCTCTTTGTTCTTAAAGAGGTGGACTAACTCAGGAGTAACTCTCGCATTTGAACCTTAACAAGCAATCTCCTTCTAAAGTATAAGTCTCCAAATTGGGAGAGTACAATAATCAACTCTCCTTCTCATTGCGCCATCACCCTGGGCCTCTCATATGATATATTTCTCACTGACTCACTCCTCTTTATTTTCACAGACGTAGGACTAACTCTCACGTTGAACCTTAATAGAGAATACCCGTTAAGAGTAAAACCTCTCTTCGGCTCCTATACATTTTGCTTTTGAATTTTGCCACTCCAAACATTCTGAAATCCCAAGACGGCTCCCAAACATATTAAAAATTGGACTCATCAACCCTTTTGATTGGTTGAGATCGAGCAAGTTTCAAGTGTGACGTGTCAGTTACCAATAGGATGTGGCATTGCTTGTGCACTGACACGTCACACTTGAAACCTGCTCTCAATTAGTCACAAGGGTTGATGAGTCCAATTTTTAATATGTTTGCAGGCCGTTTTGGGGTTTCAGAATATTTGGGGGTGGCAAAGTCCAAAAACAAAATGTATAGAGGCCAGGAAGAGTTTTACTCCATTTATAAAAATTCCATTATTATGATTATCTTTGAAAAATTTTTTGTATTATTAGGCATTAAATAATTGGAACAAAATAACGCAACTAAAATTTAAAGACGAAGAATGAGCGGGAATTAAGCACCATAATCTTATCTCAAGATCGATATATAGTAATAGGAATATTAGGACTAAATGGAAAATTACAAACTTTCTAAACACAAGAAAAAAATTATAATGAGAAACATGTGTTGAAACTTGTACACAAAAAATGTATAGATTCAATTACAAAGTTACACAATTTAATTTACAATTTAATTAATTGTAAAGAAAGAAATTCATACATGAAGAAGTAATGTATATGCCAGACATCAGCCTCTGCTGGAGGCTAATTCAATCTCATACTTGTGCATAATAGGAGTTGCACACACAATGCTTGACTCAGTTGTTAGGTACCAGAGTAACTGGAGCAGAGTAACGCAACTAAAATTTAAGGTCGAGAAATAGGCGAAGCTGAACACAATAATTTTAACTTTGGACAATTTTGGGAAT
>JASCZI010212712.1:775-10816 GCA_036250425.1 Stylosanthes scabra
GCGTCTTCAACTTTGCGGACTTTGTGTTCTTGTCGTAGTTGTTGTTTTGCTTTCAAGTGGATCCTCAAATCTTTCGATGGTTGTCATCAATTCCATAATGGTTGTCATTCATCAAAACCTAATCATAAAAACCTTGCATGCATATTATAACACGGTTTACAGCACTACTAGCTCAAAACAAAGTCATGGCCCAATAACTCAAAACCTTGAACAGGAAGATGGAAAGGTTAGAAGTGGCAGCCTTGGGAACTCCACAAGAGATGCAATCTACATGTGGTCTTTGTGGAGGTCCTCATGATAACCACAACTACAGCCTCATCAGAGAAGACCAACTAGTTGAGCAAGCTACCTACTTGGGAAACCAGCAAAGACAGCCCTATCATGACCGTAATGCCAACACTTACAATCCTGGATGGAGAAACTGATGCGGCAAATCTTTGTGATTCACAACAATCCGACAAGTGTATCGGATCAAGTAGTACCACTAAAAAGTGGGTATCGTTCCCACGGGGAAAGGGGCATTAAGCAACACTTCCAATTGTAGCTCTCTAATCAGTTCCAATCAATAAACCAAGAATTAATGCAACACTTAACTAAAGAACAATAAAAGGACATCAAGAAGTAAACAAATACATGCAAGAACGTAAATCTTTAAAGTAACAAAAACAAATCATGCAAATGCAACCAAATATTAATAAAGATTTAATGAAGGGGAACAAGATTAAGGGATAGGAGATATTCACAAACTCAACTTCATAATCCAATAGTTTTTTTTTTCTGCGAGCCATACCTAAACAATTCACCATGAATCCTAGTATAACTGAATCCTAATCTCTTAGTGATCTAGTTTCTCTTTAACCTACTTAATCATCAATCTCTTGACTAATCAAACAAACAAAAAGATAATGCACACATCATGATTTAAACCTATGATAATCAACAAGACTCTTGGAAAGAATTAAATGTCACATATTCAATCTCAAACAAATCTCAACTAATCATCAAAGATTCTAATACACATCAAATCACATGCCTATCTCTAGGTCAAGTAAAGAAATATGGAATGATTCTTGAATATGTTTGAATGTCTATTTTCTCAAACTCAACAATTCAAAACATGAAAGATGAATTACTCGTCAATAACGGAATCTTTAAAGATCATGACAAAGAATCAACCAAGAAGCAAATCAATCATCTATGTGATAAAAATACAGATTCATATAATGACACATACATTCAATTCATCATCTCTAATGCAAAGAACAAATGTGAAAGATCATTCTTGAACTAGTTTATGAGACCAAGATCAATGCAAAACCAGATTTCATGTCACTTATCCAATCAAACTTCAATATTGAGAATTCACAAACCATTAATAATATGTTTAATCTCATGATCTAGAATAAAAATTAAACCAAAAGTAAGAACCAATTATACCTCTCGGTTGAACTTGATTCTTGAATTAATGAACAAGAAGAATCCTTTGAATATTGGTAGAAACTTGCAGATTTTTATAAGTTATTGGATTAATCCATTGGCTTGATAGAATAGAGGTCCTCCTCCTTAATCTTCAAGTGTGTTTAGCCACTCATGATGATGAATGGCTTAAAGAAGGGTATGAAGATGATTCTTGAATGCATGAACATTAAAAGAACTGAAAGGAAAGTAAGAAAGATACAATCTTGAGAGAAAAGAAAGATAGAACTGAATATACTTCTTTTCACTAATTGAAATGCAATGTACAAAAGTGATGAATGGAACACTTCAATTTAAAACTAAAAAAAATTCCCAATGAGAGAATATAGTCTATGAAAATGTAAAGTGAAATCTAAATCTGAATGTGTATGAATGAATCCTTCTCCTAATTGAAGTTTTCCATCTATTTATAGGTTTATATAAGGGAGAAATGAAATACAAATATATTTGAAATGAAATTACAATTTTTGCATAAAACAGCTTGTCCCACGCCTAGACTTTAGCTCTGGCGCCTAGGCATGGGCTGTCATGAGAGCTGGTCCTGGATGCTTAGGCGTTGGTGCTGGCGCCTAGGCATGAGCTTAGTGTAAGGCTGGGCCACGCCTAGGCATTGGTGCTGGCGCCTAGGTGTTGTGTTGATGTGCTTGAGCTCGGGTGCTGTCTAGGCCATGCCTAGACTTTGATTCTGGCGCCTAGACTTTGCTCCTTGATGTTGTCTAGGCCACGCCTAGACTTTGGGTTGGATGCCTAGGCGTTGGCTTGAGTGTTTGCCTAGGCCACGCCTAGGCATTGAGCTAGACGCCTAGGCGTTGGCTTCCTGAAGGTTGTGTAAGCCACGCCTAGACTTTGAACTTGGTGCCTAGGCATTGGCTCTGGATGTTGCCAGTGATGCCTAGGTGCCGAGTTCCACGCCTAGGCATCCAACCCAAGTAACAAAATGATTAGCCTTTTCGAAATTTTTGGATAGTTCTTCTCTTATTTTTCTTTTCTTTTCCTCCTTTTTGGATGGAATTTGACTCTTATTGTCTTGTCATTAAGGAGGCTGGGGCTTTTTAGAATGAGTTTTTTAATCAACAATCCCGAGTTTTCAAGCTCAAGTTGCTAGGTGTTGAATCACCCCATTGGATTTACTAGCTCAAGCCTATCCTCATAACTTTTCAACACAAGCATATAGCCTTCAAATCTATTACCTTTTTAGCTTATTTGTCTCATTGAGGCAGCTATTTAGAATGGGCTTTCGAACGAACAATCCCGAGTTTTTAGGCTCAAGTTGCCAAGTGATAAAGCACTCCATTAGATCTAGACCCTAGCCTATCCTCAACACAATCCAGCATTTGGTTTTTCAATCTTTTGGCCATTAATGCTTAGAGCCTTAGCATTTTTATTTGAATCAAAGAACTTCCTCATTCTATTAGCATTTCACAAGGTTACAAGTTCAACAAACCTTACTCACAAAGCTTTCTAAATCCTCAAACATCTCAAACCTCTAGTTTTCAAAGGATTAAAATCAGTTATCATTCATCCTGTTTTTACCTCCATAATCATTAAACAAATTCATCAATTCTGATTTCATTTTACTTAATTAGCAAGACATGATCTAAGTGATTTTCAATGCATAATCAATCATTAAAAACAATTCTCAACTAAGGCATACAATGATTCATTCATATAAATAAACATAGCATACATCACTTGATTAAATAAAAAGAAATAGAAAACATGACAGAAATTTTAAAAGAAGAACTAGGAGGAAGGGACTAAACGACCTTATGTCTAGTTCTTGGGGTTAGCCATAGGTTCATCAGCAGGGTTGGATGGTGGAGCAGCTTAAGAGGACGATCCTGCCACCAAATGTGATTTGAGGCCTCCATAGAATAGGTGTCTTCCTTTTTCAGCATTGAGATGCATGAGATCAGGGATTTGATGGATAGGGATCTCAGTCAGATTTGGATTGGCCTGCTGGTGTGCCCAACAGCAATAGGCATCTCTTGAGGATGCATTTCTGATCCAATCCTTGAGTTGCCTTTTCATCTCTGTCATCCCTTTGTGCTGCAATACCATGGTTTGCTCAAGCTTCTCCATTGATCCCTTTTGGTTGCCCATCAGGGTTTGGTTAACTTGGAACTTTTTCACCTCTTGAATTTCTCTTGCAAGCATATCTTGTTCCTTTCTTATTTGATGGTGGAACTTGTTGGTGTTGTTCCACAACTCATCTTGCCTTGTTTTTACCGACTTGAGCTCTTCAAGGTATTGAGCTTGAGTGCTTTGCATGTTCTCAAAGAATGTTTGCTGCTGAAGTTGTATGCTAGCAAGCTGCTCATTGATTAGGATGAAGCCTTGCTGCTGCTGCTCCATATAGTGTTGCTGGAAACCTGCTTCTTGTTGTTGATATTCAGGCTGAAAGTGTTGGTGCTGCCCCTGGTTGTGATGTTCCTCATTGCCTCCCTCAAACTGAGGCATTGGTTGGTCTTTTCCCTCTTCTTCATTGTGCTGCTGCACTTGCACATTCCTACTGAATCTTGTAGTTTCCATAAGCCTAGCTGTGATCAGTTTGTCTTGTGGAATCAGTTCACTTCACTTGAACTCACGCATAGGCACCTCTGTATCCTTGCAAAGCTTGAAAATGGTGCTTGGGAATGCCAACTTGCCCTTCCCTTGCATCCCTTGAGCAATGACTGTAATGTTATCTGCTATTAGTTCTTCTACTCTCACATCTTCACCTCTGATGATTGCATGAATCAGAATGGCCCTTGCTATGGTGATTTCCGATTTGTTCTCGGTCGGTATGATTGAATGGATGATGAACTCATGCCATCCACGAGCTAGAGGGGTGAGTTCTGCCCTTCTTAGTTGAATTCGTTGGGCTGGTTGGCCAGAACTCAGCCTCCATGTTGCCCCCGGGATGCAGAGGTCTTGGAGGACTTCATCCAGTCTTTGATTAGAGTTTAGGCGTGTAGTGTAATTTGTGGCAGCCCCTGGAGTGTGGTCCTGGAACCTTAGGACTCTCTTGATGTTCTTCGGCGAGAAGTCTACTTCAACATGCCTTATAGAGCTCTTGTAAGGGTGTTGATCAGCTTGCCCCATCTCTTCTTGGATTGGACCGCATTTGCGTAGAACTCTTGGATCATCCACTTGCTTACCTTGGTCCTTGGGCTAGCTAGTCTCCTCCAGCCCCGTAGTGCAATCTGTTCCTTGATAGATGGATACTCATCATCTTCAAGGTCAAAGGTTACTTCAGGTGTTATCTTCTTCTTGCCCACTAGCTCTTCATAGAGGTTTTGGTTGAACATGGTTCTGAAGAGATATTCATCAAGCATGTTGAATGTTGATGAAGATAAGGCCATGGTTGATTGAAAAATGGATGAATCTATCCATACCAAACTTAGAGGGTTGCTTGTCCTCAAGCAACTAGGTGAAGGCCTGTGATAGTGAGAAAAAGAAGGGGTTATGCAGAAAATAGAAGATGTTAAGAGGCTTAGTGCAGAAAATAAATAGGGTTGCAAAGGTGAAGTGCAAAAAATGGGGAAGGCTTGGCGTGGGTTGGGGTAGTGCAGTGTGTGTGCAAAAGCAAGAGTGTTTGGGTTGTGTTTTGTGGTTTGAAGTGATGTTGGGGGGTGTTTAAATAGAGGGATGAGGGTAGGGGTTAGTGGAAATCAGTATTTCTGATTGGTTGAGTGGATTTCCTAAAGATCCGTGTGGGTTTAGATAGGGTGAACATGCCTAAGCGTAGTCCATGCATGTGCAGCCCGTGTCAGGGTAGGGTTACTACGCCTAGGCGCCGAGTTCCACGCCTAGGTGTGGGCTGCACATTTCTGAGGGAAGTGGGTTTGACGCCTAAGCACTGAAGGCAACGCCTAGGCATTGTGTAATTGTGTGTTGGGATGGTATGTGGGTTGGGTGGTTTGTGAGGGTGCCTAGGCGTGGGTGAGCACGCCTAGGTGTGGATTCTTAAGTTTGGTGGATGCATGGTTGTGACGCCTAGGGATCAGCATGGATGCCTAGGTGTGGAGGGTGTGGGTGGGCTTAGGTGGGTGGGAATGGGCTACGCCTAGGCGTGGGATGTCACATCTAGGCGTGGGGTGTTGGTTCGGGTGCTAAGGGTGAGGTCACGCCTAGGCATCAGCATGGATGCCTAGGCGTTGGGGCTTGGTGGTTTGTGCATGGTGGGTTTGTATGACGCCTAGGCATCAGCATGGATGCCTAGGCGTTGGGATGGGGTTGCTTAAGGGGATGCCTAGGCGTTGGCATCCACGCCTAGGCATTGGGGTTGGGATACTTAGGAAGGGTGCAGGGTTGGGTGGGCTAGGCAGGGCCACGCCTAGGCGCCGAGTTCCACGCCTAGGCGTGGGCTAACAGATTGCTGCTAATCCTCAACATGCAAAAATTAAGAACTTTAGCCCTATGTTATACATAAATTCCAATCAGAAATTAATGAATTAGACTCATATGCTATGTTGGATGAGATATTGGACACCAAACTTAGTTTGTGAAAAAGATTTACCCAATTATGCAATGTGTACAGGTATAGTTAAGATGCACTATGCATAATGACAGGAATGCAGAATGCAACATCAAACTTAGTTTCCAAACCTGAATTCCAAATGCAAAATAATGTTGCAATATTCAATATGCAATACCAAACTTAAGAATTAACTATATGCAAGAATTTAGGCTATATAAACTTCCTTTTTGCTGCAGAATTCTGCAGTTTTGCCTTAACAAGGCTATGTGCTTCCCTTTTCCAGCAATGCACTTCTTTGAGTCCTAATGTTATGCATGTTGCAATTTTTGCAGCTTTATGCATAATTCCCACTTTTCTCCTTCCTGATTTGATAATTAACGTAATCTATGTAATGTAATGTAATGTCAAGAAATGATAAAGGATAATTAAAAGGATATATAGGATGGGTTCCCTCTCATCAAGGGCTCTTTTATTGTCATTAGCTTGATAATCTCTTTTAATGTTGAGTTGTGCTTGTTTGGTAAAGATCAAACTTTTCACTCAAGTACTGCTTTAATCTCTGCCCATTCACCACAAACTTGGTTCTATCCTTGTCATTTTGAATTTCAACATGACCATATGGAGATACCTTTAGAACTGTAAATGGTCTAGACCACCTAGACTTCAACTTTCTTGGAAACAACCTCAATCTTGAATTGTATAACAGCACCTTTTGTCCTGTTTCAGTGACTCTTCTTTATATCTTCTTGTCATGTCACTTCTTTGTCCTTTCCTTGTAGATTTTATAACTATTGTAAGCTTCATGCCTAAATTCATCTAATTTATTGAGTTGCAGCAATCTATTTTCTGCTGCAGCCTTTGAATCCAGATTTAAGAACTTGAGGGCCCAATAGGCCTTATGCTCTAACTCCAAGGGTAAGTGGCAAGCTTTTCCATATACCAACTGATATGGTGACATCCCTATGGGTGTTTTAAAAGCTGTTCGATATGCCCATATTGCATCATCCAACTTCTTAGACCAATCCTTTCTCGATGTGTTGACGGTTTTCTCCAAAATCCTCTTTAGCTCTCTGTTGGACACTTCTACTTGTCCACTTGTTTGTGGATGGTAGGGGGTTGCAATTTTGTGCTTGACTCCATAAGTTTGAAGTAGATTCTCCAAATACTTGTTGTAGAAGTGAGTTCCTCCATCACTGATCAAGGTCCTTGGTACTCCATACCTTCAAAAAATGTTTCTCTGCAAAAATTTAAGCACAACTTTAGAGTCATTAGTTGGGGAAGCTATAGCTTCAACCCATTTAGACACATAATCAACAGTCACTAAAATATATTCATTAGAGTAAGAAGATGGGAATGGTCCCATGAAGTCTATGCCCCAAACATCAAAAATCTCAATTTCAAGGATGTAATTTTGAGGCATTTCTTGCTTCCTTGAAATGTTCCCTACTCTTTGACATTGGTCACATTTCTTGACAAAGTCATGAGCATCTTTGAAGATAGTTGGCCAATAAAGACTACATTGGAGCACTTTTGCTGCTGTCCTATCTCCACTAAAGTGTCCTCCATATTTCGAAGCATGACAATGCCATAAAACTGACAGAACCTCTTCGTCAGGGATACATCTCCTTATTAAACCATCTGCACATCTTCTAAAAAGGTAAGGGTCATCCCATAGATAGTATTTTGCGTCATGAATCAGCTTGTGCCTCAAATGCTTAATGATCTCTTTAGGAATGATTTTTCTAGCTTTGTAATTGGAAATATTAGCAAATCATGGTGCTGTCTTGACAAGGAGCAGTTGTTCATCCGGGAATTCCTCATTAACCAGAGGAAAAGGTAGCTGAGTTTTCAGTTTTCGATGCGGGATAAGTGATCAACAACTGAATTTTCAGTGCCTTTCTTGTCTCGGATTTCTACATCTAATTAGCCTTGGTTTTGCATCCTATTTTGATATTAAATACTTCAAAGCTGCATGGTCAGTATACACAATAACTTTTGAACCAATCAAATACGGTCTAAACTTATCAAATGCAAAAACTACAGCTAATAACTCCTTCTCGGTAGTTGTCTAATTCTTTTGAGCTTCATTTAAAACCTTGTTAGCATAGTAAATAACATGTAAGAGCCTATTCCTTCGCTGTCCTAGTACAGCTCCTATTGCAAAGTCACTAGCATCAAACATTAGCTCAAAAGGGAAAGACCAATCAGGAGGGGATATAATAGGTGCAGTAATTAGTTTTTCTTTAAGCATTTTAAAGAGATTACTCAATAGCTTGGCTATCTTTGAAAAGTCTTTGATGAACCTCCTATAAAATCCTGCATGTCCTAAAAAACTTCTCACACATTTAACATCAAAAGGGGGTGGCAATTTCTCTATAATTTCTATTTTTGCTTTATCAACCTCTATGCCTTGTTCCGAAATTTGGTGACCAAGTACTATTCCTCCTTTTACCATGCAATGACATTTTTCCCAATTCAAAACAAGGTTAGTCTCTTGGCACCTTTTTAGGACTAAGGCTAGATTTTGTAAGCAAGCATTAAATGAATTTCCAAAAATAGAAAAATCATCCATAAATATTTCTATGTATTTTTCAACCATATCAGAAAAAATAGAAAGCATACACCTTTGAAATGTGGCTGAGGCATTGCATAATCCAAACGGCATCCTTCTATAAGCAAAAACACCATATGGACATGTGAAAGCTGTCTTCTCTTGGTCAGCCGGATCAACCATAATCTAATTATACCCCGAATATCCATCTAGGAAACAGTAAAAAGCATGGCCTGCCAATCTCTCCAACATCTGGTCCATGAAGGGTAAAGGGAACTGGTCATTTCTTGTTGCATCATTGACTTTCCTGTAATCAATACACATTCTCCAATCGGTTACCGTTCTAGTTGGAATGAGTTCATTTTTCTCATTGTGGATCACCGTCATGCGTTCTTTCTTAGGCACTATATGTACAGGACAAACCCAAGAGCTATCCGAAATAGGGTATATAATTCCAGTATCCCATAGCTTCATTACTTCCTTTTGAATAACTTCTTTCATAGCTGGATTCAATCTTCTTTGAGGTTGAACTACTGGTTTGCATTCTTCCTCAAGCAAGATCTTGTGCATGCATATTGTTGGACTAATTCTCTTCAAATCACTGATTTTCCAGCCAAGAGCAGTTTTGTGCTCTTGAAGGAACATCAATAATTCAGCTTCTTGTTCGGTGGTCAGTGAGGAACTTATAATAACTGGTAGGCTTTTGTCATTTCCTAGAAAAGTATATTTGAGAGTAGTTGGCAGCTATTTAAGGTCCATTGCTGGTTTTTCCTGCAAAGTTGCATTTTCAATTTCCTACAAAACAGATTCATGGTTAGTTTCTTCTAAAGCTTCTAACAACTTTTCAGATTTTGCTTGGGATTTCAGCAAGTTGTCTTCTTCTTGTACTTCCATGATCAGCATGTCTAATGCATCTATCCTCATACAATTTTCAGCATCTTCTTCATCCGGATGTTGCATTGCTTTGAACACATTGATCACCATCTCTTTTTCATGTACTCTAAGGGTTAATTCCCCTTTTTGCACATCAATAAGAGCTTTTCCAGTTGCTAAGAAAGGTTTTCCAAGTATGATTAATGGAGTTGCATCATTCCCCATATCCAAGATCACAAAATCAGCTGGTCGGATAAACTTTCCAACCTTAACTAGCACATTCTCCACAACACCAAAGGGGAATTTGATGGATCTATCCGCTAATTGCAAGGACATTCTTGTTTCTTTTACCTCTTCAATTGACATTCTCCTCATCAAGGACAAAGGCATTAAGTTTATGCTTGAGCCAAGGTCACATAGAGCTTTCTCAATGGTTATTTCCCCCATTGTACATGGAATTTGAAAGCTGCCAGGATCCTTCAATTTTGGTGTTAAGTTGCTTTGAATTACTGCACTACATTCATTTCCCAGCTGAATAGTCTCCTCCTCTTTCCAATTCCTCTTCTTTGAAAACAAGTCCTTCATGAACTTGGCATAAAGGGGCATCTGCTCTAATGCTTCGGCAAAGGGAATGTTGATTTGCAATTTCCTAAATATTTCAAGGAATTTAGAAAATTGC
>JASCZI010212714.1:2781-13179 GCA_036250425.1 Stylosanthes scabra
ATGTTGTTGAATATCTCCAAGCCCTTAATCTTGCCTTTCTTTGATATATTTTTCATACTTGTTTGCATTGATAACATAGTGATAATTTGTAGTTTTAAATTGTTTATTTTTGCTGGTTTTTGTGTTGATCTACTTAAAAAATCCATAAAGAAGTGTTAGTTGATGCCCCTTTCCTCGTGGGAACGATAACCCACTCTAGTGGATACTACTTGATCCGATGCACTTGTCGGATTATTGTGAATCGTAAGGATTTGCCGCAACAAAAATCATAAATAACATCACCTATCCTTTAGTCCTCCACTTGTAAGAAGCAAAATCCTTCAATTTATGATTCTGTTTTTTCTTGAAAACTAAGACAAAAACTTTAATTAGGTGTTGGTATGCATGTTTAATGAGATAAATTGCACTAGCATACTAAACAAAATGAAAATAGATATATGTTTCTTTAGTATTCAGAGGTTGTAAAAGGAGTATTACAACCTTTAGTTCTCTGTTTCCCAACCTCCCTTGATGAAGAAGATAGTGAAATGCAATGAATGTCCATACCAAAGTTAAGAGTTTGCTTGTCCCTAAGCAAATAGAGAAGAGAAAACAGAGAAGAGAAGTTACATAGTCAGAGGGAGATACAATGATGAAATATGCAGAGGTAGGACACCAAACTTGGTGTGAAAAATGAGTGGATGAATGCTATAGAATATGATGCAAGAAAATGAATAAATGCATGAGAAATAATGGACCAAATATGAGGGGTTGGGTGAGTGGTAGGACCACGGGTTAGTTAGGTAAAGTGAATGTAAAGGGGGGGAAGATGGGTAAGGGTGGACTTGGTTTGGGATGATGGGAGTACACCACCCCCAAATGTAGGTGAGATGTGGATGGGGAAAGTTTGGGTGGGTGCCACGGGCTGGGGTTGTGCTAAAGGGGGTTGGTTTTGGTTGGCATGGTGTCATGGTTGTCCCACGCCTAGGCGTGGCATAGGCGTGGGTGTAGGTGTGTACTAGGGTGGATGGGTTAGCTAGGGGGAGGCTGGGTGTAGCACATCCAAGCCATGCCTAGGCGTGGCCTAGGGGTGGTTGGGGTTGGGTGTTATGATGGGGTGGCTAACATGGTGGGGAGGCTAAGTTTGTGCCACGCCTAGGCCACAAAGATTTTGGGCTCAATTGTCATGGCAAGGGAAGGGGAGTGAGGTGTTGGCCGAGTCACGCCTAGGCATGGTTGGTTGAGTGTGTACAAGGTTGGGTTCAGGTGCAAGGGTGCCACGTTTTGATTGGAGGAGGGGGTGCTGCCACGTTTGGCCTACATGGCCTAGGCGTGGGTGTGTGTGTAAAAGTGGATGGAAGGGGCTTCGTGGGAAAGCCAGGTTTGGCCCATGCCTAGGCGTGGGTGTGTGGGAAGCTTGGCAAGGGTTGGGCTAGGCTTTGGTGAGTTAGGCACCACATTTGGCTCATGTCTAGGCATGGCCTAGACGTGCAAAGTGTGGTGTGGGACATGTTGTTCCTTCTTAAACTCACATCACTCAACTAAAGATCACCTCAATGCATCTAATTGTAATTACTAACCTATCTCATGGTCAATTCAATGTATGAATGTATGAAGTATATTCCATTATTCCTAAACCTTGATTTCTATGTTGGCTAAGATGATAACAGAACACCAAACTTAGTTGTAAAAACAAGTTTGAGAATATAACAGTACTCATGGCAACACCAAACTTAGTTCTTTGCTATGATCAATGCAATGCCATGTGTAACAACCCGATTTTCGGCACGTCGACGTTACCTATGATCGGGACGTCACATTACTTCCGAATCTAAATCTTTAGCTTCTTTAATTAATTAATTACATATGAGCCTTTCGATATAAGCGTGACCGTCAAGCATTCGGAATCTAATATAACACTAACTATATTCCGTTATTAATTAAGGAATCGAAAAGTGATATGAACGTATAAACTGAAAATATTTTATTTATAATATCGTTAATTACAACTTTTAGAACTCCAAAATACATTCTCATAATACTAATAACCCGGCTCAACCAAACAAAGGTTCCCTATGCTGAGCCACGAGTCTAGACAAAATAAAGGAAAGCTAGCAAACTAAGCCTCTCGTTGACTAACAACTAGTGAGGCACTCTACTGACTCAGACCAATTGGAAGCAGCCAAATGCCGGAAAGGTCATAACTCGGCTGACTGTGGACATCAGAAGACTAGGGTTGATAGTCGTAAGAGGGGTGTTGAGGAAACGCCTGACTACTATGGACGGGAGAGTACTCCGGATGACGTCGAACCTCCTCCAAGTACTGTAGATAGTCCTCATCGGCATCCACATCCATAGGGCGAGGGACAACAGGCATGTCTTCCTCAGAGGCTTCCTCCTTCGGATCCTCTTCTTCTTCACCTTCGTCCTTATCTTCTTCCTCAATCTCCTTAGCATTTCCTACCCTCTCGGGGACTTCTTTACTTGCTTTATTACTTTCAACATCATCGCCTTCACACTTCCAACCTTCGGATGGCAGAATGAGCTCCCAACTCTTGAGCTGTCTTGCCCTTACTTGTCCTTGAGTAGGGGTAACCATCCTAGGAGAAGACGATGGAGATCTGATACTTGCGTATCTTTCATGGTTTTAGGCACTAATTTCTTGCTAATTCAGTAGATAATTATCATAATACTCAATGTACGATGTCAATTTCTTAAATAAATTAGATACTTTGGGTATTTGTTAATTATTTGTAGGAAATTGAAGAAAACAAAGCAAGAAAATAGAGGAAGAAGAAAAACAGAGAAATAGAGAACAGAGGAAGCTTGGATCAAAGTTGCAGAACCTAACCCTAGAGCAAGATATGTCACGTTCGGGCCAAGTCCTTAGACTTAGCCCAAAAGGTGACATGACTAAGGACACAACATAGAAATCAAGCTCATCGGAACACTCAAGCATCACGTTTGGCTTAAGTCTTAGACTTTGCCAAAACGTGACAAGCAGGAAGCTTGGCCAAGAGCAAGGCAAGCACCTAGGCTCACGTTTGAGTCACGTTTTTGGCCCTAAAAAAACGTGACCCAAACGTGATGAGGCCTAGCTTCCTCAAGCCTTTCCTCACTCAAGGCAAGGTCACATTTGGACCAAGTTCCAGACTTGGCCCAAACGTGACTTTCCTCTCTCAAGGCCCATGATGTGCAGAATTTTGCTACGTTCAGTGAGTTTAATCTTCCTAGGTTTAGTGATTAGTATAAGTAGTCTAGTTTTAGTTTAAGTCAGGAGGAACTTTTTAGAGACTTGAGTCTTATTCTTTTAATTTTCCCATCACATTTTCAGTCACGTAAATTAGGATTAGGTTATGGCTTCTTCTTCTTTTTCTCTGTGATGTTGCTCAATGTTATGAGTAACTAAACGTTCATCAAGCCTAGGATGAGGGCTCTGTTCATTCCAAGCATGGATTCCTAATTTGATTTCAAGTTTTCTTCAATTGCAAGTATCACAATTTAAAGTTTAATTTCTCTGTTTCCACAATTATAGAATTCAACAAGACTGAGAGGTATTTGAATCTGTTGCCTTTAATTTAGTGCTTTCGAGAGAAATCTAATTTGATTGAGTTTGAGAATTGTTCTTCATAATTAATCAGTAAATTAGAGATAAGGAATTTATTAGTTGTGCAATTGTTTGTGAATTTCAATTAGGGTTATTAGATTAGTACGTGACATAAAACTAGTCTTTTAATCTTTCTTGTAATTCACATAATTGAACTAGGATTAGTCTTAACCTCTATTTTAATTAGTTAATCAAGAGATTGATAATTAATTAGGATTAGAGAAACTAAATCACTAAGATATTAGGGTTTAGTTAATTAGGGTTTTTGTGATTTGATGATTGCTTGCATGAGAAGTAACTTGATTATTTGAACTAGGGTTGTGTTTGGGTGATATCTCTTAATCATTGGCTTGTTCCCCTTGTTATTATTGAATTATCTCAATTTATTGCTTGCTGTCCAACTTTATTAATTAGTATTTTGTTGGATTTTGTTTGATTTTGCATGATTTTAGGAGATTAGATTAAATATAGATTTGATACCTCTTTGATTATTGATTTGTCTAATAAAAGTAACCAATTAGTCATTATTGCTTAATCCATTAATCCTCGTGGGACGATAACTCTTACTCACTTTTTATTACTTGATACGATCCGGTGCACTTGCCGGTGGAAGCTTCGAAACTCCGAAAGGATTTCGGGCATCAAGATCCGCGTCGAACCACGTGACTAAGGGGAGAGTACTGCGGTGTCGGACATGCTCATCTAGATGGACCAGATTCTTGAGGAGTGAAATCTTTCTTCTTTGAGGGGTCTCCAAGTCTAAGAGTTAAAAGAGACTCAACCGAGAGTTCGTATGGAAGATCAGGATTAAACCGTATGCTATGAAGTGGGCGGATGAAAGGTTCATCATCGAAGTGGTACCTTCGTGCCTTCACTATAGCCAAGTCCGAATCTGCTCTCTCGTCAGTATCCTCATAATTCTCACGCTTCTCGATGTCATAGTAGATGATTCCGCTCCCCATCAATGTGTGGGTCAAAATAAATAAAACTGGGGTGAGAACCTATCGTTCCCAGTCGACTCCTGAGGGTCAACTAATCTATACTAAGGCTTACGTCAAGTAGGGGAAAATTATATCTCAAGTACCAGAAATAATATCAAATAAAAAGAAAACAAACAATAAACAAGCAAGAAGAACAAACAAACACAAACAACAAACACAAATAAATGCACACACAAGGTATGATGCATGCCTAAGGTTCTTAGCGCAGGACGTGAGCTCACGCGTCGGTTGTCTTCCCACAATCGGACGACTATTTGGAACGAGTCCAAGCATGGTTCCCTACGAGCGAATGTCACGGCTACACCGAAGCGACTCGCACCGCCCTTTTGGGTACTTTCCGCACTCCTTCTGCGGATCTTGAAAGATGGTGAGGATCTCGTCACCTAAGCATCTGTTTCCGAAGCTATCGTAGAAAAAGTCGCATCGCTCATAGGTCACGGATGATCGCGTATAGGGAAGCTACCCCTTCGTAACATGACACTTCAATCCACCTCCTTACCTCCAACACCAACATAGCATCCGGTTCCAAGAACCGTTTTGACCGGAATGTGAAATTCAAGTGAAGGCCGGTTCATACCACCATTCACCCTTAGCCAACCAATCGAGCTAATTAGAGCCGAGACCGGTGATCCGTAGCTTGCTCCAACTAGCCCAATTCATTACAAGAGAACAAGTCCGATCATAAACCGAACTCGTTCCCAAGTAATGAACCCAGTCCGATTACACCGTCCCATACTGGTTAACCGGATCAAATCGGCTCGACTATCTTATTTAAACCAACCTAGACTTGGGAGTCTTTCTTTCTTAATTTACATATTATGCAAAAGGGTTCCAAATACTACTTACACTCTCTTGAAAAACATAAAATCTGTTATATATAAGTTAAATCAGAAAATACTTTAATTATAGTTATTATTAAAATAACCCCCACTTATTTTATTTATTTATACTTAGAGTCCCAAATTATATTTATAGGTGTAAAAGATAATACTTTTTAATCACAAAAGACTTAATTCAGATTTATTACGATACTAATATTAAAATACTATATTCATAATAACAGATTTGAAAATATATTTTGGAAATTACATGTTTAGCCTTAGTATAGTTATATTAAAACCGATTTTACCGTCTATTACTAAAACACTCATAACTTATTTGTTTCAAAACATTTTTGACCCAAACCAAATTCATTTTACTCCTAATATTCGTAAAAACAGTTTTGGAAATCTCACTTTTTAAATGACCTTTTTGCCCCTGACCTTAGCCCCTAAATTTCAAAATTACCTTTATTAGTATAAAATCAAAATAGCATGAACCCTTTGAGGTTTATACACCAAAACAGAATATAGTACTTATAACATAGATATAAAGTCACCATAAAAACAATTTTAAGAAATTAAATTTATAAATACCCATTTTACCCTTTTTGCTGTAATTGAATAAATTACTTTAAAATACTTTTGAAACTTAGTTTCTTGCTCTCCCAAATTATCATGCCCTTAATTTAACTCATTTAAAAGCTTTCAAATACTGGAACTTTTACAAAATATAAAATATGACCAAAATGCCCTTATAGGCTAATTTCTTAACTTTTCATAAACCTAATTACCAAAATACTTTAACATACTATATTCTTTCTTAAAATATCTTTCGAAATAAAAAACTCTCCCAAGTCTATGAAGGTCCATTCGGCCTCATCATCATCAATCTTTGAATAATTATTCTCAATGATCATCAATCAATATTTCATCATAACCAATACACAAGGCCGGTTCGGCTAAGACAATCATAATATCTCAAACCAGCAAATTTAATGACATCAACATATATAATCTCAATTTCCAGCAACAAACATCATTCATCAAATCGAACATGCATACCCCAATTCATCAACTTTACCCAACAAAACTCATTTTCGTGTAAGTTAGCAACTTTGTATGATTTATCTCCATTTTCATACTTAAATTTTCTTACCATCTTACTAACAAAACCCTAACCCCCTTACCTCTTGTAGACCTCCAAGAAAAACACAACAAGAACCACCAAAAATCCTTCTTTGCTTCGGCCAACTTAGGTTTTCTTCGAGCAGGGTAAAATAAAGCAAGAAAAGGTAAGGATCATGGCTTAGATTTTTGGAAACACCACATGCAAGGGTGGTATTGCACTTACCTTCAAAGAAAAACTAAAGAAACTAAGAAGAGAAGAAGAAAGGTGGCCTTGATGTTGACATGAAGAGGGAGAGCTTGAAGTTGTTCTAACAAAACTTGAAGAATGCTTGGATGATGATGAAACCGAATGATGATGATGATAATGCTTCGACTCCCTGAAGAAATAAAAGGAGGGAGATGTTGATGTTGCTCTTAGGGTTGATGAGGATGAAAAGGAGGTAGTGATGATGGTGGTGAGGCTTCGGTGGTGATGATTTAAAGATTAGGGTTCATAGTGTTCTTGCGTTTGTTCTTAATGTTCATATCAAAACTCATAAGAAATGAGTGTTTGATCTTTAAAATGGGGAGAGAGAAGGTGTTTGGTGGTTTTTGTTTGAATGATGTGATGGAAAATTTGAAATGAGGGAGAGAGAGAAGAGAGAATTCAGTGGGTTATTTCTCATCTTTTATTTGGGGTTATTTGTTAAAGAATTTAATTTGGTGGATATATGTTTGTTGTAGTAAATAAAATGAATAAAATAATTATATGAAATAGTTTTTGGTGTAAGAAAAGGGTGATGTGAAAGTGAGAGGTATAACTCTAGCATGGAAAGAAACCATGCAACCAATAGGATTTAAGATAAGTGGAAGAAATAGAGAAAGGTTATAATTACCAAAAGAAAAACGGTAAAATAACCGGTTAATGATTTTCGGTGGAATCTTGTCATTCTAATTCTTTAAACTAGGTTAGCGAATTAGTTTTCACTAATCTCATACTGAATTATCGTTCTTCCTAGAACAGCCGTCGCATTTCGTTGCTTCACCGAATTTACGAACGTTTGGTTTTGCGGCGAAAATGAGCGTTACCGAAAACGAACAAAACTCGTTCTATAGGAGTACCTAACTGAGAACTTAAGATTCTAAACTTGGTTAGGGAAATATAACATTCCCAAACGGAGATACTCCTCTCGAGTTCTTCCATTTCGTCAAATACCGATAAATCGGTTGAACCACCGCTAAGAAGCAGTCTATCGCTAGAAGCACTAAAGCATGCAAACAAATAATTTCTTTCAAACAACCATATATTATACCTACTCACTACATGAATGCCGCCATTTAGCGGTAGTTCCATTTCCCATTTGGACCGCTACGAAACGTTTAGCCACATATTGTAAAATCGCCGCCTATACGGCCGCTGATAAACCCCATTTTGATGGGTAATTTCATACTCTAAATTTTCGAAATATCAGCCTCTCACCACTTAAATACCTGCAAAACAAGCAAGATCGTGAATAATCGTCCCTTTTGACCTAAAATGAAAACACTTGCTATTTTAGCCAATTTCTGCTATGTATTTAATTGTTTCCCGTTTCGCTCGATGCCTTGAATTGTTTGTTACAGTATTTCAGGGTTTAACAGGCTAAGATTGGAGCGGAAGTGGCTAAAGAGAGCGCGAGGAACGAGGAAATCACGAAGAAAAGCTTGGAGGCCAAATTCAGATGCCTATGCTATGCACCAAGGTTGATGTGCGTACGCATTGCCAAGACTTTAGCGGGACGTCCAAGCTGGAACAGGACCCTATGCGTACGCACAAAAATACCCTATGCGTACGCACCAGAGGCGGAATTTGAAGCCTATAAATAGAGGAAGACCACACCATTTTTGGGGAGCCCTCATACACCATTTCTCTTCTTAGTTTAGTTTTAGGGTTCCTTTAGTTTAGCCATACTAGCCAAACATTTACTGCTTTTTGCTATTTATTTCATGTACCATTACTCTGTCTGTTTGACTTCTGGCTTTGTTAATATTACTGTCGTTACTCTGTCCATTTAAATTCTCATCATGTCTTTTTACTGTTATGCTGCTTGTTTTTATTCTGCCATTATGATAACTGTCAGTAGTGAGTAGTGACCTTGTGTCTTGGCTATGGATTGAAATGTACGGATAACCTTAGCTGCCGATCCCTAAGGGCAATAGATGGGGGGAACGAGGTTAGTCTCGAGGCCGTTAACGCTACGCCCCTGCCAATAACGGGAGGACCTTAACGACGCGAACTTGATGGGTTATTCGAGTTTGCCGGATACCAAGGTCTTACGTTATTGTGTATGCCTAGGACTTTCGGATAGGGGCTAATTCAACCACTCAACCATTCGATAGTAGTGGCTAGTTTCCTTTAAGTGACAGTCCATCTAAACTGGGATCGTGATGACTATAGGGACGCATGATATTTCAACCCACGGCCGAGCACTCTTTAACATTCTGCAAGTTTATTCTGTCTCTTTGCTCTCTTTTCAAACTAACAATTGCAACCCCAAACTCTGTTCTCAACCAAACGCAAAACCACCATTTTCATTTTCTAGGGAAAACGACCCGAGTCTAGTACTTGGTATTTTAACTGGTTGCACCCTGTGACACCTTTTCAACTAAATTTGGCACGGTTCTCGCAACACTGGTCTAGAGCTATCTGCAACAAAACTTCGCTTTTTTCGGACTGGTCTCCGGTCCGCTGTCAGCCGTCGGTAATAGTTTAGCGGCAGTTTCAACAAACCGCTAGAATAGCCGCTGCTAAAAGACATTCATTTTGCGGTAGTTTCGGACACTACTAGAAATACGCTCATTATCGTCGGATTTTTCGTTGAAGTTTCCGTCGGATACTTCCAATGGTGAATTTGACGAGCTAATTTCCGTCGGATTTGTGAGTCCGAAGCAAATTTCGACGAAAAATTTTGGAGGGAAAGCATTTTTGAATGGCGCGTAATTTTGCGTCGGATAGTCCGACGGAAAATCCGATGGAAACTAAGAAAAACCAAATGCACCATTTTGTTAAGTGTCGAACTTGTTAGCGTCGAACTGGCCCGACGAAAAATCCGACGGAAAGCTTGAAATAAACCACCTTCGACGCAGCCCCCTTTTCATTCGAAGACTCGTCTCTCTCTTTCTGCTAACCCCCTCCCCGAAACCCTAACGGTGCCCCCTCACAGCCGGCCACCCCCACCGTCGACGAGAGTCCCAGACGGCGTCGACGATGACGGAGAAGGTGACGTCGTGCTCCTTGGAAGCCTTTGCTGTCTCTCTCCGCCCCTTCCAAGGAAGACCGAGCCGCCACAGGGAGGAGGAAGAAACACCTCCGGCGCCATTCCCGGCCTCCACCACCGTCGCAGGTAAGTGGTCTTCGTTGCCCCCTCCCTTCTGTTTCTTTTGTGCCACCATCTCTCTGAACATTGCTTGGTTCTGCCCTTAGCCCTCTCCGCCACCATTCTGCCTCCGCCATCTCCGCCGCCCTGCAACCGGAGTCCTCGCCGCCGCCGTCAAATGTCCCCTGCAGCCACCACAGGTTAGGGTTTAGGGTTAGATTGCATTTCCAAATATATATATAATTAATTATATATACATATTATCCCTACCTAGTATTATTTCATATTATTATTGTATTATTTCTATAAATGTTTGTACAATTTATTAGTTTTTCTTTTTTTCCCCTCATTTTTTGTATCTCTGTTTTGTTTTTAATTTATAATAGAATTATATATATAGCTGTATGAGTATGTGCAAACTACCTTGTTACTTGTGCTGTAGTCACTCATCAAAATCACTTTGTTATTATTAATTATAGCAAAGTATAAATTATTCTTACAACATTCCCTTTTATGTTTCTATATAT
>JASCZI010212715.1:0-17253 GCA_036250425.1 Stylosanthes scabra
TCAAATTTGAACCTGAGTTAGGATTCGCATTTGAATTCAAACTTGAACTTGAATTTGAATTCGCCATCTGCACGATTCTACCACTACGCAAATGCATGCACAGCAACTACCACATGCAAAAAACTGTTAATTATGTTATAAACTTCTCAATACTATGATATGAATTTTGACACTTTTCAATACAACTGTCCCACCGGGCGTGCCAATTTGTTTTACCAGTTTTATGATTTTCAGAATGAGATTTCAAGAGAGAGTGAGTACCAGCCAATGAAGTGTATCAAAATATTTAAAAGTGCAGAATTGAAGAAACTGGAATTGCATTCAGAGTCCAAATACATAAACACTCCACAGAAATCCGAAGTGTATGTGCAGTTTGAAGGAAAAATAACAAATGCTATTCTAGTATGAAACTGTAAAAGAATAACTTAACAGAACATGAATCATAAAGGTAAATGACTAATGAACTAAACTCAAAGAATCAAAAGGTAAGACTAAAAACCATGAGTCTGATAACTGGAAATAAAACTGAAAACTGGAAAAGATCGGAAGGAACCATACTCAGAAACTGGGACTTTGACAATACTCAGAAAGTCGCTGGGATGTGAGGATTGTAAAGTGTGTGTTCTTGAAAGTGAAGATTCCAACCCCGCTTCACTTGTTTCAACTTGTATTTATAGATATTTCCTCCAATCCTCTTTTGCCACGTGTACTCTTCCGAACAGACCGGTTTCCATCTTGAGTAACTTCCAAGCAAATACCAAAAACCGCTTTCAACCTTTGTCATCCTCCTATACTTCGAAATCGACACTTCAAGCTTTGAACTTAACTTTAAAAATATCGAGAATCCTGTCTGACCAATCTTCTAGCAAATCTTCTTTCAGAAGCCAAGTTACGGTCTTCGAAATCTATCTTATCCTTAGAATCAATTCATGAATTTCGAAATCCCATTTTTTGAAAATAACTTTATTTTCGAGTAACACTTACATAACCAATCAACATTAAATCATACTCTTGCGTGTATTTTCTAGTACCCAACCTTAGCCAGACTTGAGGAAGTCACTTCTTGCTTATCTAGTTACGCCATCTAAAGAAGGGATTATCTTTGATAATGCTTAAATTATTAGTTAAATGTCTGGCATTATTTCTAAAGAAAGTATTTGTAATCTAATATTTCTTTTAATTAATACTCAGCCAATAAATTTATTTATCGTATTAATATCACTATTTTAAATAATTTATTTTTTTATTATTTTAAATAATATATCTTCAATCATTTCGAATAATTAATTTTATTAGTGAACATTTTATTTTTATAAAGTTTTATTATCTTCGTTTTTTGAGAGAGGGACGCCTGAGATACAAGTTAATTGATCTTAACTGACTAAATTGTTTAATCTCTTAAAATTATTATTGTTTCTCCTATTTCTCTTCTCCATTTACTTTTGTCCCGTTGTTCATTTTTTTTTCATTATTTTTGTTTTTTATTCCTTCACAATATATACAACAACTATTGTATATAAACACTAAAAATTATTCACTAGCCAACCATCTATATAAATATGAAATGACTTCATAATAATATAATCAAACTATATTTACATTTACTCCAATTATAATTGAGTTCGTTTTATTTTGTGCTCTAGTATTCTGCTAATATTTTTCTTTTGATTTATTAGGTTTCTCTTGTGTCCTGTTAGGATTTTTTTTTGCGCCCTAATAGAATTTTTCTAGTGTTTTATTATAGTTTTTCTTGTACCTTAATAAGATTTTTTCTTGTACTCTATTAGAGATTTAGAGTTTCTCATACTCATTTGGAGTACACAATAATTATTGATCTTTTGAAGGCTTGTTTGAATAGGCTTTGTTGATAAATCCATTTCATCTTGTACAATGAAAGTTGATTTTAAAATCATTTGGAGCCGATCTAATATATAGTTTTTATGCAATGATGATTTTTTTCTCAATTTACTGAGGTGGAAGGTGCCAGCCGTTAATTAGTGCCGAAGACAACATGAAAATTATTTGCAATGAATTGTTAGGGTTTGGGGAGACCCTGACATTCCATCAACTTGAAAGGATCAGTATATCCTACTCTCTCGGGAATGATTTTATTTGTGAAACCAACAATCAATCTCGGAATGTAAATTGAAGGTTTTGATAAACGGTTTCTACATAATCTTAAGGGTACTACAGTTAAGCTATCTACAACTGTCTCTCAATACGCCAACACTTCTTCGAAGCCGTATTTCCTCCAAATGATTCTTGCCTCTATCATCGAGAACAATATTGAGTTTTAAAGATAGTATCTTTCTTAATCTTCTTTTAAATTTATTTAATATTTGTATATTTAATTATTATAGAGATCCTACTTTCTGTTACTATGATTGTCCAAATTGGACCCAATTTTTATGTATTCATTTTTTCTATTTAGTGAAATGAAATATAACTGTCTTTTGATAAAAAAAAAACTATATTTACATTTATAATAAAAATATTAAAACGTATCGGTACATAGCGATTGCGTTGAAAAAATAATAACACACATCAAAATAAAAAACAAAATACATTTTTGAAAAAAAAAAAAAATCCTACTAGTCATGTATGCTTAACAGATTGATTGTGTTCTCCTACTATGTAACCATCTTCCAAATTTTTGGAAAATCGGATGATGATTTTAACATAAAAAGTTTGTTTTAAACCTTTGCTAAGATTCCAAAATCTTTTTGCCTATATTTGAGTTGTGATTGTAAGTCACGCTTATTTGAATGTTGAAATTCTATCCAGAATACAAAACAAAACTTAAAATAGAGTATTTTGCTACAAAGCATGGACACTTCGTTGAATTGGCGTGTCCACGGGTCGGACATGTTTTGGACACGACACTCATTGATACTCGTTCGACATGCGTATCTTCCGTGTCCCATCTGTGTCTTTAAAAAAACAAAAAAAATACTTATTCGGACACATTTGAACTCCAAAATATCATCACGTGTCCGCGTGTCAAACTTTATTCTTAATTTATTTTCTTAAAATGAGTTTAAAAGTAGTATATATTACTATTTCTTAAAACTAAAAATTATCTTAAATATTTTATATAATTTAAAAAGATATTAAAAATACTTAAAAATAATAATTTAAATTTTAATATAAATAAAATGTCAAGATATTATTCTAATTTTATTAAAAATAGATTATATTTTATATATATGCGTGTTCCCATGTCATAGGAAAAATTGAAATTGGTGTATCGATGTGTCGCGTATCGTGTCGTGTCCTGTATCCGTGTCAGTGTCAGTGTCCGTGCATCATAGGTATTTTGTAAAAATCTTAAACTTTTCGAGAAAATTTATGGTATCATATATTTATCCTAGAAAATTTTTATTTATTTGTTCTTCTATTTTCAACCAATAGGAAATTTTGTAGATAAAATGGGGCTAAATTAGTTTCCTGATTAGATTTTCACAAATTAATATCTTCATGAAACCTGCTCTCCCTTTTCCCTTCGGTTGGCCGTGACTTGTTTATCCGTTACACTCGTGGCAACTGTCCATATATTAAATATATTTTGATCAATTGTCGGCTTGCACTTTTATGGCGGCTAAATATTGGGAAAAAGATATGATATTCTTCTATGAGATTTCAACCACTTTTATTTCATGCCAATTCAATTCCGATCTTTTCTAACATAAATAATATTGTTACGTTTATACTATATGTTAGCCAATAATTTAATATCAATAATCTAATAGTTTTAGCCAATAATTTAACAATAATTGTACACAACCAAGCATGGTAACCAACCAAGTCTAATCAAGTAGCTATTTTCACGCGCCTCTAATTAATAGCTAGGTTTATTTTTTGAATTTCGCAATCAATTAGGATTTCATAACAGAAACGAGATCAACGCCTTCCTTCTAATAATTCTATGTGAACAAGTGATTTTGGCCAACCAAGTGCAACCAAGTGATTTATTTCTATGATAAATAGAAGACTACTTTGGTATCAAATAGAATTTTATTTAGGTGCACTTTTTTATATTATTTGACACCGAAATAATATTCTATTTAGCATAGAAATAAATCACTTGGTTGCACTTGATTGGCCAAAACCACTTGTTCAAATAGCATTTTTATCAGCTCAACGTTTTCGGATATGTTTTCTTCTTCACTTTCGTCTCGTCACTACCGTAATTCGTCCCCATCATTGTGAGTTTTTTTCCGTATTCGTTCTTCGTCTTTGCTTCGTTGAGAATGGATGCAAGTAGTTATTCATTCGATTCGAATTCTACTACCGCAACAGATTCGATCGTGCAGGTAAATTGATATCATGATTACGTTTTCGTGTTCTAGCTGATTTCGATTTTAATTTTGCAATTTTTTTTATTACGTTTTATGTTCTGGTGTTGTTTAACTATGTAAATCATGATTTGTTGCTATGTTTGAATAAATCTGAATCATGCTGGATCGTTAGTTGTTGTTGTCGTTGTTTTGGTTATGTTTTTACACCATTTCGTTTCTTTATTGCAATCAATTTCGTTTCTCTTTGACTTTTTTGAAAAACCGATTCTGTTTTCACTCATATCCGTTTCTATTTTTGACTAAGCACAGCTTTGGCATTTTTTTTGTAATGTTCTTCTTTTGTGCATATAAAACCGTTTTTGATTTTAGTGATTTCCGTTTCCATTTTTTATTCTTTTTTCTGCAGTTTCCATATGATGTTGATGAGGAGTATATTCAAAAGGCTGAAATGACTTTTCCAACACTTGAAGAAGCTGCTCCTTTCTATAAAGGGTATACTAAACATGCAGGGTTTTCTACTAAAACAAGGAACACCAATAGGTGTAAGGAGACCAAGGAAATAAAGAATCAACTCATCACATTTAATAGAGAGGGGAAATGGATATCTGAAATATCGTACGTTGAGAAGACAAATCCTACATGCGGTGCAAACTGTCCTGCACGAATTTATGTGCATGTAGTGAAGAAAACCAGACTCTGGTGTATTTCAAAGGTTGTTCTTCACCATTCACATCCATGCTGCCCTTATCAAGCTCAGATTTTACCTCAGCATAGGGAGCTCAACATGCAAGTTCGTTGCACTATTGAAAACAACGATCAATCCGGTATTAGACCAAATCAAACATATCAATCGCTTGTGATAGCTACTGGCGGTCACAATGAGTTGGGATTCATTGAAAAAGATGTCAGAAACTACATCACCAGGGAGATTCGGAATGTGTCGGAAGAAGAAGGTGCAAATGAGCTTGGAAACTACTTTTATAGAATGAAGGAGCAGAACCAAGACTTCTTTTATGAGATTGTACTTGACGGCGATAACAGAATTAAGAATGCGTTCTGGTGTGATGCAAGGAGCAGGGCTGCTTTTGAATATTTTGGAGATGTTGTCTCGTTAAACACAACTTACAATAAAAACAGGTGTGCAGATTTGTCTTTCTCTTTTTGACCTCGAAATCCGTTTCTCTTTTTCTTACAAATCCGTTTCTACTTTCATCTATTTCTTATTCTGTCTTCATCATAAACAGGTATGACCTTCCTTTTGCTTCTTTTGTTGGTGTGAATCACCATGGGCATTCCATACTCCTTGGATGTGCTCTAATGAAGAGTGAGGACACAGAATCATTCAAATGGCTTTTCAATTGCTGGTTTCGTTGCATGGGAGGGAAGGAACCGAAGGGAATCATCACCGACCAATGTCCTTCGATGCCTTTCGCCATTCAAAGTTGTATGCCAACAACAATCCATAGGTGGTGTATTTGGCACATTATGAAGAAGATTCTGCAAAAATTGAATGGATTCAAGGGTCATGTTGACATCAAACAAGAGATGAGTCGGATCGCGTGGTCCTCTCTTTCAATAGATATTTTGAAAGATGTTGGGAAGCTTTTCTTACGAAGTATGGTCTAAGCGGGAATAAGCGACCGTCAGGTAAGGATTCCTTCTATTTTCATAAAAAATTCGTTTCTGTTTTAGCTTATAAATCCATTTTTTTTACTCTGGTTACACTTTTGTTACAAAATCCGTTTTTGTTATACTTATAAATCCATTTCTCTTTTTTGAATCTGGTTACATTTTTGTGCATTATACTAGAACTTTATGAGGATCGTCGTCTATGGGTTCTTGTGTATCTTGATATAAACTTTTGGGCTGGGATGAGAAGCACATAGAGGAGTGAGAGCATGCATGCCTTCTTTAACAAATTCATTACTCGAAAGAGTTCGTTAATCCAACTTGCGAAGCAATACGATAATTGCCTAGGAGATAAAGAACAAAAAGAGAAGGAAGCTGATGTTGGAGATTCTCACACCATCATTCCTTGTGCAACCAAATCAGGAATTAAATCTTAATTTCAGGATGTTTATACACATGCGAAATTCAGGGAAGTGCAAGCACAATTCAGAGGAAAGATTAATTGTGTGGCAATATTAAGGGAACGTGTTTTGGGGACCATTGTTTATGATGTTTTGGAAGAGGTTTCAAGCAGCAAGAGTAACTCGTTTGAAGTTGTGTACGATGCAACGACACTTGAGGTTAATTGCAAATGCTTACTATTTGAATTAAGTGCTATAGTGTGTCGTCACTCTTTGATGGTTCTGGGTTATGAGAGAGTGGATAAGATTTCACCAGCCTATATACTTGAACGATGGAGCAAAAATGGTATAGTAAATAGGAGGCATACGAGCATCAAGAGTAGCTATGATGCACCAGTATTGCAGCCAAGGACAAAGAGATATAATGGTATGATATCCCGATCTTACATATCTGCCGAAGAGGCATCATAATTTGAAGTATTGACTGCTAGGTATCACTATGCTTTGGACAAATTGGACGCTGAGATGAAAGAATTTAAGGATAAACTGAAAGAAAACCCCAACATAATATATGAATATGGATCTTTGAACGAGATGAATGATTTGCAAAGCCCAATACATGTTAGATCAAGAGGACGGCCAAAGAAAAGATTGGGTTCGAATACTGATAAAAAAATAGCAAGTGCAACAAATAGAAAGAAAAAGAAAAGAAAAGTTCCTTCTGAGGTTGAAGGATCATCATCATTGCCTTTAGATTAGTCAGAAGATCCGTTTCTGTTTGATGGCAAATTCTGTCTCTATTTAGCAGTTAACATCCGTTTCTTGTTTACATTGTTCATTGATGAGTTTTAAAATGCAATTCTGTTATCCCAGTAAATCCATTTCTATTATGCTTAAAATCCGTTTCTGTTTTTATAACCACACATGAACTTAGTGAATTAGCATCTAAAATTCATTCTTGAGCTTTGTTTTAAATTGTGATTCTGTTTTTCCCACTAAATCCGTTTCTATTTATCATGTAAAATCCGTTTCTTTTTTTTTACAATCACACATGAACTTAGTGAAATTCATTTGTGTAGCATCTAAAATCCGTTTTTGAGCTTTGGTTTTAAAATGTGATTCTGTTTCTTATTAATTTCGTTTCTCTTATGGTTAAAATCCATTTCTGTTGTTACAAGCACACAATGACTTGGTGAAATCAGTTTCTATTTCTCATCTAAAATACGTTTCTTCTTTTTATGTTAATCAAACGAATACCTATCATCCAGGAACAAAATTTTATGTTAATCAAACGAATACCTATCATCCAGGAACAAAATATCAGAACAAAATAAAAAAGTTCATCTATCAATCTATTACAAAATGTCTATCAACGTTGTTTTTCTATTTCAGCCGTTGAAACTTGGACATAAGGGCTTTTCATGGCAGCAGAAGGCTTAGTTTGTCATCCCATCTTGTTTGCTTGATTCATTGCTTCCACTCTCAGAGTGTTTTCCTTGCTCAGAATCAGCTTTGCCACGATTTCCTTTCTGAATCCGTTAAGCCGATCCTACAATTTAAACAAGAAATTCAGTTAACCATGCATTAGTTTTCGAAACGTTATTAGTTACATTGTTTGATGCTTACTTGCCCCCATTCTTCAAGCTTGTATCGGATTTTAAACTCATAACAACCCGACAGCGTTGCTGCATCAAGGAGCTCCATCCATTTCATGACGTAACGCCACAATTCGTGGGATTTGGCTGCTTTGGAACCTCAACACACCTTAGCTGCAGTGCGATTGTTCCTTTCTTCAATATGGATGGGGCTCCTGCCATACTCTTAGCTGATTCAAGATATTACACTGAAACAACATACAGAACCAGATTATATACAAAAACAGAAACATATTTTGTAAAAAGAGACCAAGGGAGCAGACTTACAGCAAATCGATGCAACTTATTTCTCTGTTGGTTGGGAGCAATGGAGTACACGGAGTCTATGATGTAAAACTCCTTGTTATCCACATCTAGGACATAGAGCCACCAATGATTTGAAAAAACAACCAGGGCAAACAACTGCATTTTACAATAAACAAATGACTTGATTTAAAAAGAGAAACGGATTTGAATTTAAAGAGAGAAAAGGATTTGAATTTAAAAAGAGAAACGGATTTGGATGGAAAATGAGAAACAGAATTGAATGGAAAAGAGAAACGGAACTTATGACACTATGTGATTTCAGCTTATCTCTATCAAACAATTCCAAGTACTCTTCACGACCCTTCAATTGGCCCACAAGATGCGGCAATTTTGTTTTTCTATCAAGATAGTTTATGCCATATGTATCGAATATCCGAGTCTGGAAAAAGCAAAAAGAGAAACAAAATTATATGCCAAAAAGAAACGGATTTTATGCTAGTATACGAAGGAAAAGAGAAGTGAGTAAAGATGATACCAGGATCTCTGGTGGAACACAGTATACATCCCGTTCAAACCTTTGGAGCTCCTCTCTATTTAGAACATGGCACATGAGACTGACCATTTGGATGTCAATGCATGTTGCTGGCGCCATGGTCAGAAAATTGTATCTCATTGCCTCTATGGTTTTTGGCCCCCTGAGTTGGAAAATTGTTTCATATTTGTTATCATTCTCCAATGTTGCCCAAGTTGCGCACCTTTCTTCTAACTCTTGTTTGGTAGGAGCAGTTGTATAATGTTGTTGCAAGGAGTCAGGGGTTTTGCATTGGACTCCAAGTTGTTGATTCTGGTTGGCATCATGTGTTGGTTGGGCTGATGGTGTAGCTTCTTCTTGGTTGATGCTCAACATCACATTTGTTATCATCGCTTCAGGGGAGTCCATAGGACCCTTAGCAGTACTGGCCTCAGCCTCCGGTTGCAACCACGGCCGTAGGATTAACGAGCAGGGTTCAAGATCCTCGGTTTCCAACGGGCTGCAACAAGTAGCCAAAACAGAAACGAATTTGAGTGAAAACTAGAAATGAATTTTATCAACACCAATACAAACAAAAACAAAAATAGAAACGGATTTTGAACTCACATTTCTATGCTTATGGGCACAGGGTCCTCTCTTTCAACATGCTGTGGTTGTTGATCAGGTTGCAAAGGCCTGCACCATAAACAAGTAACGGATTTATAAGCCAAAACAGAAATGAATTCGAGTGAAAATAGAAACGTTTTTGTACAACAGATGATTAGGATCTTAAGCAAAAAAGAGAAACGAATTCGAGCGAAAAAGGAAAGGATTTCAAGCAAAAGAGAAACAGATTTCGTTATGATATTGAAGATGAAAAACTAAAGTAACAGGAGCTATATACTTTACATTATAACAATGGTTGGCTCAGGTTGTTGCTATTTTTCAACCACGTTTACTGCTTCAGTATGGACTTCTACTTCAGTAGGGACCTCTACCTCAGGAGGGACATCTACTTCAGCATGCTGGACCTCTACCACAGCAGGGACATCTACTCCAGGAGGGACAACTAGTTCAGTATGTTGAACCTCTACTTCAGATTGCACAACCCTGTATCAAGAGAAATATAATCAAATGAAAGAAAAGAGAAACAAATTTTGTTAGAATTATTAAGAAGTAGATACTTACTCTTTTCCGGGATGAGATGGTTGAGATGGTTGGGTTGGCATAATGGAAGGGCCTTCAACAACTACATTATCACTGTCATCCCTTCCAAGGCTAACAGTGTCAAACGAATCAAACATCCTTGTTCTATCCGAAGACCCTACGACAACTTCGGACGTAGACCTTCCTACATCTTGTATTGTTTCACCACCCTCATTGCTTTTGCCAGTTCTTTTTTTGGTGTTCTTGTCTTCCGTTTGTTGCTTCTTTCTCTTCCTTATATTTTTTAATGCATCAGCAAGTGTAGCATCGTCTGATTGTGGCAATCTATGAACAAAACAAGTTTGGCAAAATCAGAAATGGATTTTAATGAAAACTAGAAACAGATTTTTATATAAAAGAGAAACGGATTTTATAACTTACCCAGCAACAACTACACTTTGTTATGTTGGGTTCAAGGGGGCATTTGATTCTACCACAGTGCGACTGTTCCTTTGTTTGCTTCTTATTTCTCGTTGTGGTGGTTCCTCAGAAACGGTTTCCTCAGATTCTGATTCTGAATCTTCTCCTCCATCTGTTGAGCTTGAATATTGAGGCTCTGAATCTGTTTGTGATTCTGAATCCGATGAGGGAACCCTCTTGGTGCTCTTCTTCTTCAATTGTTCCTTCTCAGCTCTCATCTGACCTATTTTGAGTAGTCCCTGAAACAGAAACGGATTTGAGTGAAATCAGAAACGGATTTGAGTGAAAATAGAAAACGGATTTGAGTGAAAATAGAAACGGATTTGCTTACATCGTCGTGTTTTTTTTCTTGCTTCACTCTTTTCTTCAGCGTCTCACCAGTCCAATATGCTAACCATGGTGGCTGTACTGCAGGGTCCCTTGAATTCTCTCCAGATTGCGTCTCATGAAAGTATATGATCATGAGAGAATAGCAGCATCGATGTATCGCCACAGACTTCTTTTGCTTGCCCTTTTTTAATTCCTGGGGTAAGAAGTTATGCACGTGATGTGCCCAGTTCCTATTCCTTGTGTTTTCCAAGTCAAAGATTATCAGGAGAGCTGCTGGAGAGATTTTGGCTGTTGAATTCGGGAGGAGGAAGACCTTTTGTACAAACAAGATAAACGACCGCATCCACAACTTCTTGTTCTCTTCAGTGTCTATTGGTGTTGTTTTTATCACATTCTAGAGAGCTACTTGTGTTAACCCTTGGAAAAAAATGTGTACATCTTTATCCTCCTGGCTCAGTTCATTCTTTGCAACTTTCGTGTCATAAGGAGTTCCTACATATAGGAGGAAACAACATTAGTTAGTCATATTAACTTAAAGAGGAAAACAGAAACGAAATGAATCAAGGATGAGAAACGGATTTTGTAATACCCTTTGAACTCAAGCCTAGGGCGTGCCCTATTTTATCCGTGGTGATCTTCACCGCTGCTGCATCAGAGTATATCGTGTTGTCGTAGATGTCGTAGCGGTCGTATATCTGCTTCAGCAACCTTTGGTTTAGGTATTTATCTGGGAGATAAGAGAGTGCTCCAAAGCCCATCTCATCAACAAGGGCTCTCTTTTCTGGATGCTCATTTAAGTAGATGAACATTGAGGCAACAGTTTTAGGGAGACACCTAAATTCATGCCCTTGTTGCAAACAAAAAACAGAATCGGATTCAGAAAAAAATTAGAAACGGTTTGTTGAGTGTAACAGACTAAAATAAAAAAGAAAAGGTTCTAGAGATCCTCACATTCTTCTTTGCGGTTTTAGCAAGAGCCTTGCTTTCCGTTGCTACATTTTTCTTTGCCATTTTTTTTCTGCTAATATCAGTAAAGGAATCAACCAAATTTTGAATCAATAAGCAAATTCAAGTATAAACAGAAACGAAAATGAAAGGTAAAGAGAAACGGATTTGGTGGCAATACAGATATGAAATAATCTCACCAATAACCAAATAGAAACGGAAACAAAGAAAATTCTAACCAGCAACAACGAATAGAAACGGAAATGAAATGTATCCGAGGCAGATTTGTAAAATGAATCTCCATATTCATCAAATGTCAACAACAAAAAAAAAAAGGTTTTGTATAAAACTGAATGATACAAAAGGTACATTGCGAATTTGATTAAAGATGTGAACCGTTAAAAAAAGAAACCTTGATTTGGATCAACCATAACGAATAGAAGTCTTCGTGTTTTCTTCTAGTTTTCCTTCGGTTCCTAATTCAATATTAGGTTCAATGTTCTTCGCTACCAGGGCCGAAATGTTTTCCGCTGTTTTCTGTGATAAATGTGAACGGTCTCTGTGAGTGAGTGAGTGAGTGAGTGATGTGTGAGTGGGTGAGGAAGAAACGGATCCGTCTCTCCAACTCTTCGTAATCGCCTTGCAGTTTGTAAATTTTTTTTTGATTGGGTTAGTTTTGCGCGTGTGATACACGCTACTTACTGAGAGTAGTGTAAATTTACTTGGTTTGACTTGGTAGGGGTTATTACTTGGATGTATAGTGGTATTGATAATTTAATATCATATTTAAGACAATATTTTTAAATATAATAATATTATATTTACATCTATTTAAAAAAATATTCATACACGCTTTCTACTTCTTCCTCCTCTTTTTGTCGGCCGTGCGCCTACATGTTTTTCTTTATTGTGTCGTCGTCGTCCATAAAAAAGAGAAAACATTCAAATTTAAGTATAAAAATAATGTTCAGTTTAATATCAAAATTCATTAAAAATGAATTGTGTCCATTCATTAATATGGTTTTTATTTTTATTTTATTTTAATCTGTCTCACGAGTCACAATATGTTGACTTTGGATCATGATCATGTTTAAATCCTCTATTTATTAAATGGGAAAGCATAAGTAGCCAATAATTTTCAAACCAACAAATCAACCAATAAAAAACAAAACATTCATAACCACTATTTATAGAACATCCATGATCAAAGTTATAGAACATCCGAAACCTAAAGCAACTATCAACCAACTTTAGAAACAGAACATCCGAAACCTAAAAACAGAACATCCAAAATCTAGTGAAACAGAACATCTAATTTATATTGTTGGCTGATGTTGACTGATTTTTTATTGGTTACCTAACATTGCTCTTATTAAATTCATTATAGTGAATTAGAAGGAGAAGACTATCAGCATTGCCTAAAACACCTTTTCCCGTTTGATTGGAATTAAGCACACTTTAATCAATTACCCTTTTCCCCTCTTTAATCATATACATTTCCACAATCTCAAATAATGGATATTAATTTGAAGGTACTATATATCATTAATGTATGAGGTTTGTGTGTTTACTATTATGGAGTGAAAAAACCTAATTAATTAGTGGAAATGAAACCTCATCGCGCATCACAATTGCTATAGTCTTGAAGTTGAAATTAAAGATATGTGTTGTTATCTTCATTCATGGTTAGAATTTTAAAGGTCCTTCATCCGCTATATTAATTAATTAAAGCATACCGGTATATTGATTTAATTAACAATTATGATGTCGACACGTAGGATTATTTTATTTACGTCAGCGTTTAATTTTTTTATTTTTTTTATTAAATATTTATATCAATTTATAGACTAAAATACCCTTATATATTAAAATTTAAATTTAAATTTGTCATTTTAATCTTATTTGCCAAAAAACATATAATTCTTACTAATCTTATTAACAAAAATATCATTCTCTAATAAATTCATACAATTAAAATCATATTCCCTTAATTAAATAAATTTAATCACACAATTAAAATAAAAAATATCAATACTCCAATCACACCCAAAAATTCCAAAACGATAAGCATTCATAGGGTTATTAGCATACATGGAGTGCATGGCGCATACGACGAAGAGGGAGAAGAATTGAGGACAAGCCTTGGGATGCGAAGCTTGGTTGCCACGTCATGCACCCATGGGAAGAACGAAGAAGAAATCTGCCACAATAGGAAGAAAAAATCTACCAGTGCAATCGACTGGGTTGTTGCATTACAAGAACAAGAAGCGCTCCACTGAGAATTTTGGGATTTTGGGATTTTTGATGTGACTGGGGTTTTCGGTTTTCTTTATATTTTAATTGTGTGTTTATGCTTATTTAATTAATGTAATGTGATTTTAATTGTATGATTTATTATAAAAAGATATTATATTAATAAGAATAGTAAGGATTATATTAAAGAGTTAAATTTAAATTTTAACTTGAGTATATAAGGGTATTTTAGTCTATACATTAATATAATATTTAACAAAAAATTAAAAAGTTAAACGCTGACGTAGATAAAAAAATTTTATATATCGACATCTTATTTGCTAATTTAAATCAATGTACCAGCATGTCTTAATTAACAAATGTACCTAAGTACCAATTTAAAATACATTTTGGTTCTTTATATATTATTTGTGTTCCACATAGTGTGAATGCAAGAAATGATCTGATCGCCTAGCCAGCGCTAAAGTGCATTTTTCACTTTTTCATATTATTAAAGAATCCCAAAGTTAATCTCAGGAGAGATACTGAGTGCTATTTTTTTCCCCAACGACATGTCAAAAACCCTTATCATAAATCAGCCAAGCAAATTCGGACAAGTTTTCCTATGATGATATAGTCATATAGAAGAGGTGAGGCACTCCATTATTTTATTGGCGACAAGTTAAATGAAGCGGCTTATTATGACTTCCGCTGAAGTTCCTCATGTGGCAGTGTTTCTGAAGCAACACGCATGCGTTATTTAACATTGAAAATTTTATTTTAATATTATTTTTTATATTATTTAACATTGAAATTAATAAATTAATAAAATAAGTATATACTTAATATCCAAACATAAAATAAAATAAATCATATTATAAAAAAAATATTAATTTAAATAAGTAATTGATACTTATCTAAAAGATTAATCTAAAAATCCATTGATGTCAAATTATTATTTTTAATTGTTAATTTGTGATTTTAATCAGTGCATTATTTTTGTGAGATTTATAATTTTCACAAAAATTAAATATGTATATATTGTATATATACGTATATTTTTTATATTAGACTTAAAATAATGAATTAAGGTGAAATTTACTTTTACCTATCTAAATTAGTGTTAATTAGTAGTTTGAATTAATATCAGGTTTAATTCAAACTCGAGAGTTGGGATAGAGATTGCTTACTTGAAAGAATTATCCGTTTTGTTTTTCTAGTATCCAATAAATTAGTCATTAAACTTTTAGTCTGATGAATATTCTAGTCACATAAAAAAAATAATACTTTAAATTAAAATAATATATTATTCAATATTTTTTAATTTCATGGCTAATTGATAATCAAAATAATATATTATTTTTAACAAAAAATTATATTGTCTAATTAATTAATTTTTTAAATATGATTTATGTCATTTGAAATTATTTGTATTTGGATATAAAAATCATAACTTTTTTTTAATATATCTATTTTTTTGAAGAAGGAAAAAAATATAAAATTAATTTATCAACATAAATAATAGTCTATATATTATATTTTTTTTATTTAAAAATTTGGAACACAACAAGTAAAGCATGGAGTGTAGTACGTATGTACGTGGCAATGTTGCAGTGAAAACACTACCAACCATTAGTGGTTTACTCTTTTTGGTTGAACCGTGTCAATACAAACCAAGCTTGGTTAATTAACATTTATTTATATCCACAAGATCTTTTTAGATCCAACGGTTATGAATGAAAAATTAGCGGAATTCAGATTGGGTCACTTCATTTGGAGTACCTGCCTATTTTATTTGAAGTGCATAAGATTTTTTTTTGGCATAAGATGTTTTAATACTTTTAGGAATAAATCTTAAATTAATTTCAATTATAAAATATTTTATAATTAAGATCAACAATTAAAAATATTGAAGCATTTAATATCATGAAAATCTAATTTGCTTTCTATTTTATTTTGTTTAAAATTTTGCATTAATATTTTGTTAATGGTCAAATTAATTTTTTAAAATGGGTCGTAGGTTAAGTTTATTTTAAAAATATTTTTTAATTAAATTAGCTTATAAAAAATAAACATTAATTACATTTATTTTCTCTGGTTTAGGGTTAACAATTTCCGTTAACATTTTATCAATTGAGATGTTAAGTAATGACATTCATAACTCTTTAAAGGATATTATTTTGATTCATTGTCTTGAATTGATATAAAACGATGTTGTTTCATGTGTTAACCGAAGGTAAATTCTCTCACTCTTCCATTTACAGTCACATCTTATATTAAATCGGACTCCTAATATAATTGCTTGGAGTGAAGATTGGTTTTCTATCACCGTATTTAAATGATTGATTAAATTTTTAGTTTATGTTGAATTTAATTTTGCTATGATGGATTTGTAGGATATATGGGGGGACGGAGAAAAAAAACCTGTTTGCTGAAAATTGAGGAATAATATGGCGACATCAAATAAAATAATTAAGATTGCAAATTTAGCTAACATTTTTGGATTTGTGAAAATATTGACCAATATTTACAATTATAATATTCATTGTTATTTGTTACTTATGACCGTCAAACTGTTAACAACAATCTAGTTGTTGGTAAAGTAGACAATTTTTTTTAAGGAGAAATTATTTTTACTGATAGTTGGATAGTCGATAAATTTTGACTTCTATATATTGTCACAAATGTCATTGGCGACAGGCACACGACGGTTCTACTGTTGCTAAATTTACCAACAAGATAATTGGTAACAAAATTAATTGAATTGTGAACATATGTCACCGATTTCTTAACTGTTAGTATTGCATTTAACGATATTTTAATGTGAAATATATTTATCAATAGATCGACTGACATGTAATAAGTAAATGTTTAAAAATCATTTTATACAATTAATTATTGTACTTATGCCATTGCAATTGGTAAATATAGATTAATCAAATGAGAAAATGAATCATCTCAATTGTTTCAAAACACGAAATTTTCACCATTTTTTTCCTCCATTAATTATTGTAAATCATGTTAAAATATGCATGCAAAGTTTATATGCTTAGGTTTTGATGAATGACAGCCATTATGAAATTGAGGACAAGCATCGAAGGATTCAAGATATAATTTCGAAAGCAAACAACAACAACAAGATAAACGAAGTCCACAATCATGAAGACGTTTTAGAGTCTTAGGACTTAGGTAATTATCTTGTCAAGAACCAAAGTTTATTATCTCTCTCACACACACACTATAATGTTTTTTAAAGAAAAGATTTTACGAAAAATATAGCCATAAATATTTTATAACCAAGTTAGTTTAAAACTTAGTGCATGTTGTCAATCATGACCTTTGTGCACTAAAGTGATAATAACTTGAACTACAGAACTCCA
>JASCZI010212717.1:2899-14924 GCA_036250425.1 Stylosanthes scabra
AGGAAAAAAGATTGAAGAAGGGGGAGGAAGAAGGAAAATCTTAAGAGCTTACAAGGGAGCTCTCAAGGCTTCTCTCTCTAACTTCTCTCACTTTTGTGATTGTATGTAAAACTGAAGGGTACTTCACAATAAGAACGAGGCCTCCTTTTATAATTGAAAAATACACTGTTTCTACAGTACAGGTAAAGGTGACCTAAACTATAGCTACAGTTCCGGTAATTGGCTTAGATTATTATAACAATTCCGGTTTTAATCATCATCAAGATTGATTCCGAAACAGTCGTCTTCATTCGGATTGTCATCACATTCTTGGTCCCTTTCTTCGTTAGGTGAAAATTCTTTATCTTCTTGAAGTAAGTGGAGGATTTGTTGAAGCTTTCCTTTGATTGATTGCTTCGATTGTGAGCTTGCAAGGGCCACTTGGATTTGTGCTTTCTGATTGAGAAACGAGGCTATTTATGGATTTGATATTTTTTTACTTTTGGAATTGCTTTTGAACCATTCTCTGACATTTTCTGGATAGGCCATCGATGAATCAAATTGAGACCACCATTTGACATAAGCATGTCTTTGCAAGACTGGAAATGCTTTTGGGTGATCTGCTTTTTCATATTTGTACTGCCATGAGAACACCCATGACAATGAAAAGATTGAGAAAAACTTTAACATTAAAGGAACATATGTTTCCTGTGTGTCAAATTTTGATTGAAAAATCTTATACCCTTCATTGGTAGGTGAGGGTAAGATCTCTGAGATTGATCCAAAAAAAGTCCCACCATTGGTAGAACCAGTTTGAAAAAACATAATTTGAAGTTCTTTTAAAATAAATTAGCTATATGAACGTTTGTACCGAGCATTTTGAACAAAATGCTCTGGTCCATGCATCCATGTAGTCCCAATAATGAAAACCTATTGGATCAAAATTTTGAGAAAACTTTTGGATTTTATTTAAATTGTTCCCAAATTCCTTTGGGGTTAAGATTTTGAGGATTTGGATTGTTGAATGGGTTATGAGTTCAGGGTTATTTTTGTCTTTATAATGTTTAATAGATACTGAGTCGGTATCTACTAAAATGAACTCATAAAACTGGCGAGTCTTATTTGGTGAGGTTGGCTTGAAGTGAAATCCAGTGGGGAAAATCTTTGAGATAACTTTGTTTGGTGATTCATCCCAAAATTCGGATTCCATTTGGATGATGTTTGAGAATTTGTTTGTGGGGATGTAGTTGGTTTGTGCCTTTGGTAGTTTTGTTATGATTGAGGTGGTTTGTGATTTTGACACAATGGCTTTTTCTTGTGGATTTTGTATGATTGTTTTTTGTTTGGCTACTTGGATTATAAATTGGATCGGATCAATTTCTTCATCTGACTCACTACAGATTTCAGCCCAAGATTTTTTGTTGATTTTTGTGACACCCTGATCTTGTAAGGCCATGAGGGTTTGGATTGGGAAGGTATAATCAGCCTTAGTTTGTTTGACTTGTTGGGTAGATTGAGATGATCGAACTTCATTAGTTGGTTTTCTAAAAGATTGTTGGGTAGATGACCCAGATTCGTTTGGTTTTTTGGAAGATTATTGGGTAGATGACCCAAATTCATATCCTGATTGAGATTGTCTGATTGGCCTTGGAAGGGCAAGGCAGAAACCTTTGCCTTTGGGATAAAATTGATACAATTTCAAAACATTAGGGACACAAATAGGACATTTTAAACGTTAGGAACGTCTTTGAGACTTACCTCAAACGTTAGAGACTAAAACGATACTTTACCCTATAAATAGTACAGATAACCTCTACAATAAGAATAAGCACTTAGCAGCATCAAAACATTCAAAAGGGGAATTATAGACGTTGTTAATATGCTCGAGCATCACAATAGAAATAAAAACTTTTCTAGTTCAAGCTATGACGAACATTGCAGACCATATAAGAGCATTAGTTTGAATTCAAATACATTCTTAATATAATCATGCAATGCCAAATATATATTAATGAACGTTGCACAGCATCAGTAATCCCTAATATTATCATAGCCATTAAATATAAAGATCAAGTATTTATATATAAAATTCAGCAAGTAACATATTAATAAAGGTTCACAAGTTATTCAGATTAATCAAACAAAATCATATTTAATAATAGAAAATGTTTAAGAAACTTTCCTAAATTTGTTGGTATGGCTTGAGTCTCACTCATGATATTTTAATATATAATCTTTCTTCTTTTGATTAATCACAAATGATATAATATACTTGTTGTTCAAATTAATTGCTACTCCAAATCTTTTTTTTAGAAACATTACTTAATCTCCAAGATTTTGAATCTAGTCCATTTTGCTTGTTATGTTCATTTGGACATGCGACACTAAATATACACATCAAAACATATTAACATATTTGGGTATTAATCCATAACCCAATTAATATTTGTCATCATCTATATTCAATATTAACTTTCAACTTTACAGGCTTGATAGCCAAAAGGCTGTAACAATTTAGTGTTCCTCTCCACAAGTGCAACTGTTAGAATTGTAAGAAGAAAAAGAATGTTCCAGGCCTACCATTGATAGTTTATAAGTTAATTTGGGGGATAAGTATTATTTATGTCCAAAAAATTTGGATCAAAAATCCAGTTTGTCCCAATGGTTTTTTTTTTTTTTTCTGAAAGTTACCACGAAAGTTTTCATTATAAATAAAAAAAAAAAACATATTAACCATTTTGCCCGGACTATTGTACCCAAACATACGCCCACATCAAACAAAATTTACGCAAGTGGCAGCAAACCAGTGGCAGTGGTGGTGGCTCAGGGGAAGCACCGCGAGGATCATGGCTCCAGCTAACACCAGTGACGGCGGCTTCTGGCGATGACGACGTCGGAGAGCCCGATGGCGGTTCCTGGCGCAGTGACAAGTTCCGACAGCAATGGCGTCGCCTCCCTCGTTTACTGCCGTTCCAAGTCTCACTGTCCCTTCCATCAGTCTTCGACGACCGCGGCGGTGCAAAGACTCGGAGACGGCGACGACTCCTCCTCCAAATGGCGTGGTGGCGACGAGCGACGGTGGCAGAAGAAGCTTCCCTCAAATCTCGTCTCTCTCTCTCTCTTCGATCCCCTCTCTCTGTTCTCGGCAAGGGCGGCGCGGCATTCCTTCGCCGACGCCATTGTCCCTTATGCTCCCTCTCTTCACCATCTTCCCCCCTTCGATGCCTCACTCCTTCTTTGTCTCCATTTCTGCGTGTGTGTGGTGTTAGATTAGGGTTTCTTGTGTCTTCACCAATTTGGGAAAGTTAGGTTAGAATTAGGATTTGGAAATTTGGGAATTTGGGTTATAAATAGAAAAGGTAAAGGTAGTATAGGTATTTTTAATAAAATTAAAGGATTATAGTATAAATTGAAACTAATTGTATTATGATAAAATCAAATCAAGTTAGATACATAATACATAATATATTCCGTGCAACTAAAATGACAGGTGAATTTGGATTAATTTTGTAGTGAAATTGAAGAAAAGAAAAGAAAACATTCATAAAGCGGTAAGGATATTTTTGTCAAAAAAAAAATATTTTTGGTCTTTTTAATGTGTTTTTAAAATTTTTGTGGCAACTTTAAGAAAAAAAAATAATTGTGATAAATAGAATTTTTGGCTCAAACCTTTTAGGCATAAATAATACTTATCCCTTAATTTGGCAAACAAGTATAGAACTGGTTTTTCTTACTCTCCTGTACTTCGGTGACTTATCTTAATAAATGAAAAATTGGCGCCGAAGTGGGTATGTGATATGTCTTTGCATTTATAGAAGTTCTATAGATTTTTATTTACTTTTTGGTACCGGTGTTACATATACCGATATACTTACGAGATTGACAATAAACTGATAACATTGTACACTGAAATATTAAGAAGTGATTGGTTTGTTCATTTTTGTTCGGAAGGTACTGGGATGCTAAACTACGCAGGTACGAGGATGTTTGAAATGTACTTGAGTAACTATTGAGGTACGGGATCTTCATTCATGCTTGTGGTTGGCTGGCTGGTGAAGTGGTTCGATGTACTAGACTACTGAGGTATTGGCTTGTCTCGCTGAAGCTTGGATAGAGGTTCGTCGAAGGAGTGGTTGGGGGCGTCGAGAGGACCACTTGAAAGGACACTCTGACACTCAACGTCAACAGAGTATTTGAGGTTAGGGAGTAAAAAAATAAACTTAACTTACCATGGTGTGATAACTCCCTTTTATAGTGTGGCCAAACATTATTGGCATAGCGTAGGAGTTAATGCCATTGTGTGCATTGGTACTAAGGTGCTATCATTATGCATTTATGGCGATTATTCCCTAACTGATGCCTCTTAGCCTTTATGCTTCCTAGTAGCCTTGATGAGAAGTATCTAATGTGCTTGGATCCTTTAAGTTGCAGTCGTGACTAGGGTTTGACTTTGCCTCTTTTGGGCATACGTCTAACTTAGGCCCAACAAGTAGTTTTGTAGAACTGTCGGACCTCAGAGGTGTTGAGCTGTCAGGTTTTGGGCTTAAGCCTTGTCCATAATGGTGAGGAACCTTGGCACCTTCGGATCCTCGTACATCATGAACGAGTACCTCGGGTGAATGGGGAAATTAGATTATAATAGACGAGTACACCGGGATCTCATTAGCGTTTAAATATTTAAAACTCAAATGCAACAAAAATTCAAATTAGAATTAAAATATTGTTCATTCATGGAGATTTTCAAGTACTTGAAAGCGGGCCTCATTAAAAACCTTTGTAAAGGAAAAAATGCCCATTATTACAATTGAAAAGACTTTTAACAAAGACTTGAATCATAAAGAAAACTACTAGTACCTTCTTAGCTACGTAACATTCCAGGTTCTTGGTATCTCGACTTTGGCCAAAGCTATTTTTTGAATTTCTTTCATAGTTTTGACTTCTTTGGAGACTAGGTGTCTTCAGAACTCACCTTTCGACAATCCTGCAGTGAACCCAAGGCTACCAACGCTTGGTTCCACTTCCACAAATTTATTTCCGAAACAACTTTGTTATATCTATCTATGTAATCCATGACGGTTTCCCCAACTCGCTGACAAAGTAAGGGGGTGTTTTCCTTGGGTTCTGCGGGTTGTGAAGTTGGAGAGGAACTTACCCTTGATGATCGAGAACCGAGTAATGGACCCTATGGAAAACCTGTTGAATCGACGGATTGCCAGACCAGCTAGGAAAACAGGGAAAGCTTTATAGTGCATATCGTCCCCCGCGCATTCACAGTTCATTCTGCCTTCAAAGGCGTCACATGGTCCTTAGGATCTGTGGTACCGTTGTACCCCATATTCATGGGCTTGGTGAAAGTTTTAGGAAATCGGACTCGCGGAATATTTGGATCGAATGGCATCGACCCACAATCCCCTCATCCTAGTTGTCATCTTAGAACTCGGGAGATCGGTTTCTCCTTTTAGGGAGAGTGGGTGTTATGAGTCTCCTGGATCTAAACCTTCACAGCGTAAGCGAACGCCACCATGAGCGTGAACGTTGTCTTCGAGGACTGGAGCTACTAAAGTTCCGGTCTCTACTCCTAGTCCTAGACCTTCAGTGGAGACTAGTGAACTCACGGTCGAGTCGTCTTTCCACTCCTCGCATCCAATGGCGCATAATGTTGGTCGTCTCCTAAGCCCACGAAGAGCCGGCGTCCCAAGGTCCGGTTCTCCTAGGTTACTTGGTTACCATCTTGGTTTAGGTTCTCGCCATCAGGGGTAATGTTGGTTTCGTGGCCATCCTCCATGTTCCGATCTCTCGTGTTACCAGGTTAGTTAGGTGTGATGTGAGTAACGAGTGACTTCCACTCCACTAGCCCAATAACATGGCCACGAAATTAGCATTAACCTTGATGGTGAGAACCTGAAACAAGATGGTAACCAAGTAAAAAAGCAGAATCAGACCTTGGGACACCGGTTCTTCGTGGGCGACGACCAACATAAAATGGCGTAGGAGATGCACCATTGGATGCGAGGAGTAGAAAGACGACTCGATCGGGAGTTTGCTAATCGTCATCGAAGGTCTAGGATTAGGAGCCTGGCACCCCAGTAATTCCAGTCCTCAAAGATGACGTTCGTGCTCAGGGGGACGTTTGCCTACCCTGTGAAGGTTTATATCCAGGAGATGCAAAAACCCCACTCCCCATAGAAGGTGAAACCGATCTCCTGAGTTCAAGGATGACGACTGGGATGAGGATATTGTGGGTCAGACACCATTAGCTCTCAAAATTATCTGAGCCTGGTTTCCTAAAATCTCCACCAAGCCCACGGATATGGGGTACGATGGTACCACAGATCCTGAAATCCATATTGACGCATTTGAAGGCATAATGAATTGTAAATGCTCGGGGGATGCCATACGCTGTAAAGTTTTTCCTTTTCCCTAGATGGCCCGACAATGCACTGGTTCAACAACTTGCCCACATGGTCCATTACTCGGTTCTCGGACATCCGGCTTACGTTCCCTACTTTGTTTGGTATGGAGCAGCGAGTTGTGGAAACCATCAGAGATTACGTGGATAGATATAACAAAGTTGTTCGAGAAGTCAATGTGTGGAACTAACTGGTGGTATCCTTGGGTTTCACTGTAGGATTGACGAAAGGGGAGTTCCGAAGACACCTAGTCCCCAAAGAAGTCAAAACAATGGAAAAAAAATCAAAAAAATAGCTTTGGAGTACATGAGGAACGAGGGAGCAAAGGTGGTGATCTCCACCAAGCGTAAAGCCCTGGACCCCCAAATCACGACTCCTCAGAAGAACGGTACCTCGGTACACCATTCGGTACCCTATTTTAATCATCCTCATCATCAGAAAAGTGGTACCTCGGTACCTCATTCTCTAGTACCTAATACCCAGAAAGGCGAGCACCGGTAGCTCGGCAGCCATCGAGAGGAAGCTTAGTGCTAACTAGAAAGGTCTCTTCCATATAAAGGAAGACATCGGGAAAGTGGCATACAAGCTGGAAACTTTGACCGAAGTCACGGTACAAGAACCTGGAATGCTACGCACCTCAGAAGATATTAGTAGTTTTCTTTATGATTTAACTGTTTGTTAAAAGCCTTTTCAATTATAATAAAGGGCATTATTTTCCTTCACAAAGGTTTTTAATGAGGCTCATTTTCCTGTACTTGAAAATTTACATGAATGAACAATATTTTAATTTTCGTTACATATGAGTTTTCGATATGTTAAACTTTAATGAGATCTCGGGTTTCCCGGGGACTCGTCTATAAACTATGTTCCCCATTCGCTTGAGGTACTTGTTCATGATGTACTGAGATCCGGAGGTACCAAGATTCCTCGCCATTTACAAAAGTTAATTTAAAAACTATGCCAAGGTCCTAAGATACCCGAGGTACTTGGTTACGTGAGGTCCTGGTATACTTCGGATACTCCACTCTCATTCAATTTGTCAAAAACGGCAAATTAGCCCACGTTTAAAGCAATAAACCCGAGAATGCTAAATATTTGGCAAAACATTATAGTAATCTACTGCTGTCTAACTCTAGTTGCCTTCACAAAGGCACAAAGACAAAAGACAAAGTGGATACAAACAAAGGTACTTAAGTATTAAGATTTTAGAATAAAGACAAAATACATAAAGTTTGAAATAAAAAAAGACTAAATATTCAAGGCACAACATCAATGGTTAGTATACAAAGTAATTGTCTAAAACAAAGGCAAAATAAAATAAATGCGGAAGACACATAAGTCGGAGGCTAGCACGACAATAAATGCAGTCTAATAAAACGATAGCATCACAAAAGTCAAAAGTAATAGCTAAAAACACTATAACACTCCTACATGAAGGGCAAGTGTTCAAAAATTAAGTCTTAGTAAAGTGAAGTAATAGCTACTAAAGTTATTACAAACCAAAACTATTTTTTTTTAAATTAAAAGCAAAACCTGTAGGCAATCCAGGATGCCCCAATCTCTGGTACATAGGTAGGCACAGACCTCAATAATGTCCCACTAAGGAGCCAAGAGACAGAATCATTTCAATTTGTCTTTCTCTATGGCAATAACCACATACCAACGTTCTGAGTTCTCCTTAATAGTTCACCTAAATAGAACTCCAAGTCCGCTTCCAAAGGATTGGGGCATTCCTGACAAAGGCCTTGTTAAGGTAACTCGCGAAGGTACGAGCAAACTGAGGTCCCTAGTTCGTCAAGCTCACCAAGAAGAATCCCCAAATTATCTCTCGAAGGCTTGGGGCATTCCTGGGAAGATCCTTGCCACGAAAAACTCAAAACCTGAGATGTCGATGTCCTGATATCCTCTCTAACAAATCCCACTGTGTAACCCCAAACCTTCCTTTCAAAGGACTTGGGGCATTTTTGGTAAATGCCTTACTCTAAGAACTCTAAGAACCTGAATTACAGACTCCAGGTCTCTTTTCCAACAAGCCATGTTCTGAAAACTTGAACAAACCTGATATGTCGACCTACTAGAGTCCTTACCAACACACCATTAAGAAATCCCAAGGTTACCTTTCCAAAGAATTGGGGCATTCCTGGCATAACGAGGTACCAACTTCCTTATCGGTAGACATTCTATAGGATCACCAAGTCACTCCTTTGAGGGGTTTAGGGCCTTCTGGGCAATGACCTTGCTAGGGAACCTCGCGAACCCAATCAACTGACTTTACAAGTTTGGGGCACTGTTCTGGATAAGGCCTATGCCCAAAACCTGACAGCCCAATAGCTATGAGGTCTAATAGTTCTGCAGCATTACACTTTTGGCCTAAAATAGATATAAGTCCAATAATAAACAAAAGTCAAACCCTGGTCAAGTAATGCAATCCAAAGAGACTACTCTACGCTTTTCATCAAGGCTGCCTAGAAGTTTAAAAGGCCAAGGGCATTAGTTATGGATTTTTAATCATTAATGCACAATGATAGCACCTCAGCATCAATGCACATAACTAATAATAGTAACTCCACCTTAATGCTAATAATGCTTGGCCACACTATAAAAGGAACTCCAAACCTCGATAGTCTAGTACCTCGAACCACTTCACCAACCAGCCAACCATAAGCATGAACAAGGATTCACGTACCTCAGTAGTTCGGTACTCTAAGTACCTTCTGAGCAACATTAATATACACGTTAAAAAGAAAAGAAAATAAAAGTGGTTTCCAATATTCTAAAATAACATCATTCTTGGTAAACACAAATTTGCAAGGATTTAGCAACTCCTATGGGAAGATACTTATACCCCGTCTCATTCACATTTATTTACATATCTAAGTCTCCACTCCCATGGGATTTCACGGCTCTCCATTTACCTCTCTGTTCCGGGTAATCCCTGTGAGTATCCGCTTTTCGCGAGCATCTCTAGGTATAGATGAATGTGGAGTTGAAAATCTTTATTATGTTTGTTTTATTTGGATTGCTTTTGTCTCGGTTAAAATCGGGTATTTTTGTTTGTTGGGTTTACATGTTCTATTTGTTTTTTTTTTTTTTTGCTTGAATTATATTCCACAATATTATGTCAAGCTCCTTCTTTTATATAAAAGGCAATTATTTTTTATTTATCTAAGAAATCACTTTGCAGATAATAGATTTTATCTAAATAAAATATTGGCTTTTAGATAAAATATAAAATTTTATCATTTAGGAACAAGTGTAGTTTTAATTTTCCTTATGAAAATTATATTTTGAAAAGAGATCACCAAACATATTTTCCATGTTTTTCCCTATTTGAAAACAAAATATATTTTGACAAACCAAATACATTTCGTGAGTTTTGAAAATGTGAAAATAAAAGCTAATTTTAAAAATTGAAACCAAAAATGAAAATAAAACATATTTTCACAAATGAGTACCAATCCACCACGCATATTTCCCTCAGAAATTTTTGACCTCCGTTTATAACTGGCCATAAGGTACATGACTGCAGTCACAAGTATGAAGAAAATTAATCAAACAGAAATAACGAAGTAAAATTATATTATCGATGTTATTACCTTTTTCTACTAACATATTGAGGATGGTTTTAACTTTTTAACATAAGCTCTTAAGTACCAAAATGCAATTGTTGAGAGGGACAACTAAGAGAAAAATGGGGACCAAGAGGACAGGTCCCTTATTCTCAGAACTACCAAACGATTCTTATGCTCATTCATGTGAATTCGACTAGGATTATGAACTAGCCAGAATTATTTAGTTCATATAAATGTAATATATATTCAAGAGACATGGGGTAAGAATTTCCTAGCCTTAATATTGTGATGAGTTTGGTAAAGTTTTTTTTGTCTAGCCTCTTATTCTCGAAAAGTACAAGCCAACTTTTTGTTAACTCAAAAAATAGAGGAGGTTTTGCTCCTAACATTTAAGAGTTAGAGATGCTTTTGAGAGCCAATAGAAATAAATTTTTAGAGTTGATTTTAATTCTTAAAAAAAACATGACTTATTAACTTTACATTTTAATTAAAGAAAAAAACTAATTTATCCTCAATGAACTAAATTCAATTTTACATTAATACAAGACATAATGGCAAAAATTCGATTATAATAATTTTATACTTTGAGAGTGGTCAAGTCAGTTTGAGCACGACCCGATAAGCTATGAGCTGAGCTCATGAGACGTTGAGCAGAGCTTGAACTTTCGTTTGAGTTCAAAAATTAAATGAGCGGAGTTTATATTAGCTCATGAGTCAACTAAAAAATATATATATAAATATTTACATATTTATTTATTTATAAAATTATTAATACATATAATATTTGAAGTATGATGTAGTAATCGCTTATTATACAAAAGTGATATTTTATACATAAGAAAGTATTGGCTATCAACAATTAGTTAGCCAATATTAGTCAAACTAGAAATAAGAGTAAAATAGTAATTGTAAATGAACTGAATTTTTTTATATTGTTGGTTGATGTTGGCTAATTTTTTGTTAGTTACCTGGCATCATTGTTTATATATATGTTACATTGAGCCGGCTCATGAGTTCCGGTTAGCTCGCGAGCTTTCGATGAGTCGAACTTGAACTTAAGAAATAGACTCAATTGTTGATAAGTTGAGCTGTAAACTAAATTTAATTTTCGTGAGGCGAACTTGAATTTGACCTAACTCGACTCACTTCTAATCCTATTTAAGCTACATCACTACAACAAACGCGTATATTACGGACGGCCATATCGACGGCTAAATAATATTACTGACGGCCAGACCGTCTATAAAAATGCGTGGGTAAAAATTCCGTTGGTAATTATTACCGACGGCCTCGATAAACCGCTGACCGTCGGAAAAACTTCCGTTCCGTTTTTGAAATTAATTTAATTATACCGACGGCATGACCATCGGTAATATTGCGTTGGCCAAATTTTAGTCATAAAATATTACCGACGGCTTAGCCGTCGGTAAAGGTCAAACGAAAAAATTTTTTGGTCTAATATTATAGACGGCTAAGCCGTCGGTAAAACTGGCGTTGTCTGAAACCTTTTTTTTTTAATTATCCATATTAATCTAATTTATTTTAACCTACTCAAACCTGGATATAAAATAAAGTATTTTTAATAACTGAAAAGTTCAATAATTCACCATAAATATGAAGTAAAAGAAAATACACACATAAGAGTAATATCACAGCAATTCTAAAATACAAATACAGATAAACAATAACATAAAAGTCTCAGACATAGTCGGGGTCGTCCTCTGGCTGGGGGAGCTGGTACCCTGGTCAGGTCGCGGTGGGGGACTCTGGGATCGAGCAGGAGGCGGTGGTGGCGGTGGAGGCGGCGGTGGGGGAGGCATGTCAGGCATCGCCGCTGAAGAAGATTCGCTGCTCCGCATCTGCGTTAGGAAGCTGTACATGTCGGAGTAAGCCTTCCTCAACTCAGATACCTCCTGTGACTGCGTCTGCATGGTGGACTCCAAGGTCCGAACCTTCTTCGCACAGACGGCCTCCACAGCAGCTAGGCTCTGAGCATGCACCTCCGCCTGCTGTGTAATCTCCCTGTTGAGTAGGGTCACCTGCTCTCTAAGATCGGGGGGACCA
>JASCZI010212720.1:1774-15473 GCA_036250425.1 Stylosanthes scabra
TTAATGCCCCAAAACTTAGTATACTGAAAACTATATGATTGAATATAAATTAATGTGAGATTATTTTTTAATTTGGACTTTATTATTATTATTTCGACTCTAATAATAAGTAGTCGTATATAGTTCTCTGCCATGAAGATGGTTTACAAACATTTGTACTGACGGTTACTCTTGAAAAGAGAGAGATGCTTTCAAAGTAATTGAATTAATAAAATTTTATTTTTATTTAAATTGTTATGCCTATTTTATTCGAAAGAAACACATACAAGAATATAATTTTCGGTTTTAATATTATAAATTATAATATAATATGCTGTAAATTTAGATAACATAGTTAGGTAGTTGAATTTTTTTGTCAAATCAAACTCTAAAATTATTGGAATTCAAAAGCAAAAACAAATGTAAAGAAGTTAATGTTAGAAAATTTTAAAAGCAGATTTAAAAATAATAATTAAGCTATATATATTAATTGTAAATAATACAATAATTATTTAAGAGTATATTAACAGAATTAAATACGATTATATTCATAACAAATAATTATTTGGATGCATAAAAAACATCGCGCATCGCGCAGGCTATAAAGGGTCTATAGTCAAGGATAAAAGGGTTCTAAGACTACATAGGGTTTAGGGTCCATGGAATACGGTTTAGGGTTCCTGGCTTTAGGTCCAAGGTAAAAGAGTTCAAGGTGGAAAAGAGCTCCAACTACAGAGGTTTAGGGTTTATCATTTAGGGTTTTAGAATTCTCCAGCTACAAAGAATTCTTCGGTTTCTGGCTTTAGGTCCAAGGTAAAAGGGTTCAAGATGGAAGGGTTCTCCAACTACAGAGGCTTAGGGTTTATCGTTTAGGTTTCAGAATCCTCCAGCTTCAAAAAATTCTTCGGTTCCTGGCTTTAGGTCCAAGAGTTCAAGGTGGAAGGGTTAGGGTTTATCGTTTAGGGTTGCAAAATTCTCCATCTTTAAAGGATTCTTCGGTTCCTGGCTTTAGGTCCAAGGTAAAAGGTTCAAGATAGAAGAGTTCTCCAACTACAAAGGTTTAGAGTTTCAGAACTCTCCAACTGCAAAAAAACTCTGAAAAATATTTAGTTAAAAATAATTATAAAAACATTTTTTTTTTTAAAAATGATAGAACAAATTGTGCAAGGAACAATAAATACAAACACATAAAAAAAATTATATTATTTTTATTATTGAAAATAGAATATTAGACTAATATTTTTATGGAAAAGTACATGTAACCAGTAATTTTCTAACCAATAAATTACCCAATAAAAATTAGAACATCTGAAATCACTGTTTATGACTTTCAGGATAATTATATCAGTAGATTAAGGCAAGTTACCCGGACAAAATTAGTCATATAGTAATCTGAAAGGAATGTTTGACATGATTAAAGGAAAAGATGTCCATGTTTTGGCCTTATGAAAAGTTTTAATACTAACAAATAAAAAAATAAATAAAATTCGAAATCAAAGGTAAAGTTTATTAGATTAATACAATCAGTACAATTAAACTATCATGTGCCCCACGCAATGCACGGGTAATAACCTAGTAAATAGTAATGTGTATTTAGTAGGTGGCTACTTCACAAAGGAGGATGGGGAAATTATAGTGTGGATGGGTGAAGAGATTGAGGGGAATACAGAGGGTGAGGCACAACTTAAAGAACTAGAAATGATTGTACAGTTTCTACTAGAAGAACTCAATGTTAGAAATGGGAGTGCACGGCTGATATCGGGGTGTAAAAATATTGTAGATTGGGCTGGGGGAGAGCAGGGCACGAGTTGGGATAACAGGTTCCTTCGAAACAAAACTCATAACATGAAGGAGATCTTTGAGGATGTCAAGTTGGTGTACAAGCCGGTGAATGAATACAAAGCCAAATCACAATGGGAAGAAATGGCTATGGAAAGGAAAGGGAGATGGATTATATGGGATGATAGTTGACGTCAAAGGGATAATGATTATATGGATTCGTGTGCTGATAGGAGTCCACGAGAACTCATGAAATGGTTGTTGTGTTGAGTATTAGATAATTGAACAAACTGGTTTTTGATGTGTAATGGGTGATGTACTTTTATTAGCTATGTTGTGTTCTTTATGTATTTCTCTTGATCCTAGATGATTGTAACTTGTACTGTCCTTTTTCGATCCTTGATGGCAATGTCGAAGGGGATCATTTGAGGTCATTGACTGTACTCCCTTTGATCGAGAATAAACAAACTTTCGAAAAAAAAAATAATATTATGGTACACTTGATTTTCTTTCTAATTTATTTATTTTAGTTTTTTTATTGACTAATAATTATCGTTAGAATATGTTATTATAAATATTATATAGATAAATTATAAATATTAAATTAAATTAAATAATGTTAAAGTTATTACCATCTATAATTGTCTATCTTCATAATATTATAAATCAAATGAAGGACAAGAAGATGGAAAGGGGGCTAAGAAATAGTTACTTCTTGACTTGTAGTTGTAGAATTGTGGACATGTGCAAATGAATAATTAGCTATCTTTGTTATGTGTCTAATAAAAGGAAAATTATTCTTTATAAACTTTTGATATAAATATCAACCTTTTTATAATATATATATTTTATTTATTATATTTTAAAAATTATAATAAAATATAAATATAATTCTCAAATATTTTTACTAAAATCTATCTATATACTATTTATATTAGAGGAAGGAAAAAAATTACACATGAATTATTAAAATTCATATGTACTTTTATGCAATGATAGAACATTAATAAAATATTTTATATATATATTTAAGTCATTAAAAAATTTATATATATATTTTACTGTGTAAAAATTTATATATAGTTTTGTCCCTTATTTCTATTTATATTTGTATCAAATAACGTTATGGCCACTTTTTCTAGAGTAAACACACATCCCAGTCCCCAAACTCTTTTACTTTAGACAAGGCACCCCCTAATGATGTTAACTTATCTAATCGGACACTGTCCCTTATATTAAATGTACAATTTAGTCCCTATAATCTATTGCCACTAAGTTACCTTGATGACATGTTGGTTATCCTGATGACATGTCACTTCCAATGTCAAGTGTGCTTCGATAGATATTGAGAGGGACATATAGGCCCCTCCAAAAAATTTCAAAACGATGTCGTGCCATTCACTTCTTCTTCCTCTCTCTTTTGATGAGTTAAATATCAGATTTGCCCCCGAAATTTGGGACTACGATCAAATTGGCCCTCGAAATTTAAATGTTAACAAATTGGTCCCTCACTTTTACGAATACGACTCATATTGGCCCTTTTAAGGTTGTCCGTAAGAAAAACGCTGATTTGACTGTTAATTGTCTACACTAAACTCTAATAAAACAACGTCGTAATATGTTTGTGCCAACAAAGTATCAAAATGACGTCATTTAAGAGTGAAAGAAGTTAAAATCTATCTTTCAATGTGTTGTGTGAGAGAGATTTTAACTTCCTTCGGCCTTAAACGATGTCATTTTGGCACTATCATAACGCGAACAGATCACGACATCATGTTATTAGAGTTCAGCATGAACAATTCATGGCTACATAAGCCTTTTTTTGACGGATAACCTTAGAAGGGCCAATATGAGTCACAATCGTAAAAGTGAGGGACTAATTTGATAACATTTGAATTTCGGGGGCCAATTTGATCGTAGCCCCATATTTCAGGGGTCATTCTGATATTTAACTTCTTTAATGTTTCCCATTTCAAATTCTAAGAATTCGATTGATAAAATTTTCATGGAAGAGCAAGTGTGTGCTTCGTCTGATGACCAGTGCTGGAGCAATGTGGGTGGTTTTGGCAAGGGCAGCGTTGGTGGTGCATGGAATAAGAAAAAGAAATTCACTGCCCCAATCTGTAATTGTGGAGCTTATTATGCGATATTATTCCAATCATCCACCAATAGCAACCCAAATAACAGATCACAACCAGATTCCACCCATAGATAAAAATCCTAGACCTGTCCACCAAATCCCAAACGATGAGACAAACAGAATTACAATGAAGTAAAAAATTAAAACACACCAACACATAGACTTACTCTCAACACGAACATGCAGAGACAGAGTACCAAGCAAAGCATAAATACAAACCATAAACCTATTTGTCAAACCCTAAACACGATGGACTGAAATCGCGATAATGGAGAATAATGTAACAACACTGAGTATAGAACTCAAACCCACTCATCAAACACTAAAAAAAACTGCATGATCATGTAAATTTCACTAATCAAGAACATAGTAGGTAGACAGAGGTTAGAGAAGCAACTAACCTTCGAGAGACACCTTCAACTACTTGCAGGCAGTTTCCTCGCGCCCGTAATCAGCTCGGAATAAGTTCGATCAACCCACCTTCGTCGCTCGTTTTTGGAGGGAAACGAATGAAGAAGATGATGGAGTTAGGGTTCTTTTGTGTATGAGAAGTCAGAATAGGGAAATTTATAGAAACACAATCAAGAAAATTGGAAATATTTTGAAATTTATGGGAGGGGCCTATGTGTCCCTCTAATTTCCAACAATTCCAGCTTGGCAACAGAGATACACATTTGGCTTTAGAATTGAAATGTCATTACGGTAACCTACTGACAACAGGTTACAAAAACTAAATTATACATCTAATATAAGGGACGAAAACCAATTTAATAAATTAACATCATTAGGAGATACCTTGTCTAAAATAAAAAAATTTAAAAATCAGAATGAGTATTTACTCATTTTTCTACTATCTCAAATCTCAAGCAAAGGCAATAACTGGTTCGATATGGAGCCCCACCTCATCATGTGCACTATTGCTATTTTCCACCATTGTTAAGGATATGTTCTTTTTTTTAAAAAAAAAAAAATTGTATTATGCGTTAAGATATATGAGTATAGGACTACTTTCACATCTCGTTTACCATGCTGGATATTTCAAATGCATCCCATGTTTCAGGGGTATATGCATGTCAGATTAGATATAACCAAAATTTTGATTTAATATGTACTAAAATAATCAGGTCGAATCTTATATTCACGATTTTAGGTTCAAATTTAATCCGATCCACACCCGCTAAATACGGATCGAAGTCGAATATATCCACACACACAAAAAAATCTTAAAAAGCTTATTTAAAAAAAACAAGTTAATAAAATCCTTCTTATTATTATTTTAAATTTATTTACTTTTAAAATATTATTACACAAACTTTTATTAAATAACAAAAGCAAAATAATATAACATATATGAATAATAATTATTGATTGAAATAAATATAAATATTAGAATGTATATATTTTTATTTGTTTATATATTTTTATTTTGCAGATTTGCGAATCAAATTCACGGATATCCACATGAATCCACAATACGATCTCATTAGCTTGTGGATCGAATTTGATAACTTTACTGATAAGGTCGGATCCACAATTTTAGTCTCGGATTTGGATAAATACTACGGATATGCAGATACGATTCCATTAATGCACAACCCTATCAAATTCCCAACCAAGTTTGTTGAACGTTGCCACCGTTAGCTTGATCATTTGTTTCTGTATTCATAACAATATATTATTTTGGTAAAATAATATTAGAACAAAAAAATATATTTTAATTAGGACAAGTTACTATAATAAACTAAACACATTCCAATATTATCAATATACATCAAAATAGATTGTATGATCAGATTGCACTAATTCCACATTTTTATAGAATCCGTGGTAGGGTCCTTGATTCTCTTGAATTCATTGGACCTCACCACAGATTCAGACTGTGTTGGTTGTTTCTCTGAATCCGTGGTAACCTGACACAGATTCAGAGTAAATACAATTCCACTCAGCATTTGTGGTACTCTGCCACTGATTCAGGCAAAATGAATTATATAAGTTTTGTGACAGGGTCTTCGGGTTTGTTGAGAGTGAGTTTGTTTTTTAGTTTAGGGAGAGGATTGAGAGAGAAGTTATAGAGAGAAGTGAGAGCATATTCACCATGGCACAACGATCGGTCGAGAAAATTGTTGCGGATGACAGAAGGATCATGTACCGGCTCAACAATATTTCGCACGTCGCACATAATGTTAACACCGAGGTTAACCCTTTTTTTAATTGAATTTAATTTAGGGTTAAATATGAATTATTTGTTAGAGTCATTTAATTTAGGGTTTATGCTTGTTTAATTTAGGTATTATGGTTTAGTGTTTAATTACTGTTATTATTTATAGCGTCGTAGATATTCACTATTAATATCTGTTTTATTATTGCCTTAGTTAATAATCGTTTAATTTAGGGTTTAGGCTCGTTTAATTTAGATTTTATGGTTTAGGGTTTAATTACCGTTATTATTTATAGCGTCGTAGATATTCACTAGGGTTGACTACTATTTTGGTCCCTAAGGTTTCACTCAAAAATCAATTTCGTCCCTAAGCTTTTTTTTCATTTAACATGGTCAACTAAGCTTTTCTTTTAATTTAAACCCCTTTATTTATTAGTGTTTTATTGATTTGATTTTAATTATAAATAAATAAATAATGACAGCAAGAAGACATCCCAATATGCTATCTAAGCCATTCCTTTGTTGCATGCATTTGCATTTGGACCGAAGAACCAGTGGCGGAGCTTTTAAGGGACAATAGGGGCCATGACCCCCCCCAAACTTTTATTAAAAAAATTAGTAATACTACTTCTTCATTAAAAGATATAGTTTAAGTGATTAAGTTGTATGACCTTAAACTTAAAGTAAGTGAGTTCAATACTTATCATTCATATTTTTTATCCTTTAATAAAAATAATTGATATGACCCAATAAATACTTAGGCCTAGTGAAAATAAAAATAATAAACAAATCTTATTTATATGTTATTATACTGACCTACTCAAATGCCAAAATAAATAAATAAATAAATTACATTCTAAACTAAAAACTCTCTAACCATATTAAATAAAAAATCTTTTTATAACCTAAAAAGTATATATTTCTATAATCCTAAATAAAAATTTTCTCATATAATAACTTTATGCCATTAAAAAAATATTGTAAAGAAATATTGCAATGTACTAGCGTTTTTCTTTCAGGCTTCCACAACATTTCAATTCCTTATAAAAAAATTTCAAACATTCAATAAGTAATGTAAGTTAATTTTTAATATTTTATTATTCTAGCTGTAAATTTTACTTATTTTATAGCATATATATTTTAATTTTTTCTACCATTATAATAGTATAATGAAAATCAAAAAATTGATACTTTTAAGAAATTATATTCAATAAATAGGATTAATTTATTATTGTATTAGTAAAAAAATATAAAAAATAATTAAATTAATAAAATTTATATTACTATTTTTTAGTCTAAATTTTATTTTAATATAATTAAGATCAGACTATATAATTTTAAAGTAAATTTTTTTGGCGCCCTCCAAAATATTTGTGGAAGCTCCGCCACTGCAAAGAACCAAGGCAATCATAAATGGATAACCAAGTAACACATCAACAGAAATTGTTTGCTTCCCTCTGAAATTCCACCGAAGTATTTCACATGGACTATTATTGTCTTCTTGTCAAAATCAGAGAGAACAGAGAGCCGATGGTGGTGGTGGTTCTTACTGTGCATTCCTTCTTCACCACCCTACATCTTATCAACACATCATGAAATGTTCTAGATCTGTCACCCACCACTGCTGCCGCCGCGAACTCCTCTCTTCCTCCAGATCTGCGCCCCCCGCCGCCGCCAATGAACATATTCTCTTCGTCCTCCCCCGCTCGCTGCTGCCCAACGCCCAGCGCCGTCTATCTCTGTCTCTTCGTGGTGGACGACGACTCTCGCCGCATTGCCCAATGCTGCCTCTATCCCATTCCTTCTCTTCACGGTGGTTCTCATGGGTTCCTGGTGTTCCCCATTACCACTGCCGCTTCTATCTCCTTCTCTTCATGTTCTTAAATCTCCTTTCATTTTTTTCTTTTTCCTTTTTCAGAAAAAAACTTACATTAATTATTGAAACTTTGAAAGAGCTTTTGCCGGAGGTTCATTGTTTTCCTTACCATGGAGTTCAAATTGAAAGCAGGGATGTGTTAATTAAAAGAGAAAGAAGAACAAGAATCACGAAGTGAGAGAGAGAGTAGTGGTGTTGCAGATGATGATAGATTTTTAGTAGTTATGAAATTTTTGTTGAAATAAGGTGAAATATAGAAGAAAATAGACGTGGGAATGAAAAGAAGGGGAAACCACGGGTGAGGGTAATTTGGTCTTTAAAAAATACAAGGACGATTTTAGATCAAAAGAAAAGCTTAGGGACCATTTTAAATGAAAAAAAGCTTGGGGATGAAATTGATTTTGGAGTAAAACCTTGGGGACCAAAATAGTAGTTAACCCTATTCACTATTAATATCTGATTTATTATTACCGTAGTTAATAGTCATATTATTTACGATTTAGGCTAGTTTAATTTAGGGTTTAGGCTCGTTTGATTTAGGTACGATGGTTTAGGGTTTAATTACTGTTATTATTTATAGCGTCGTAGATGCTCACTATTAATATCTGTTTTATTATTACCTTAGTTAATAGTCGTCCCTATTCAATGCAGCCTATTAGGTGTATCATCAGTGTGTGTAGGCAGATTACAATGGACCTAGATCCGCGTGTTGAGCCGTGCGTACAGCAGGCCGAGCTGCTTCTGGTGGCACGACTGACTTACTTCTGGTTCAAGGTTGATGAGCCACTCATTAGTGTCTTCGTAGAGAGGTGGCGACCGGAGACCCATTCCTTCCACATGCCTTGGGGCGAGTGCACCGTCACCCTCGAGGACGTCGCATTCCAGCTGGGTCTCCCCATCGACGGTGAGCCTGTTAATGGCTGCCTGTGGGACTTTGAGACGGTTATGCCAGAGGGGACAGGGAGACCCCGATGGGAGTGGTTCGAGGGAGATGTTCGGTGAGCTACCCCCACCAGGCGATCAGGATGCTTTCACCGTGACCTTATCATGGTTCAAGCGCACGTTCGGAGAGCTCCCGGATGGGGCTAGTGAGGAGCTAGTCATCAGGCATGCTAAAGCTTACATTATGATGCTGCTGTCGACAGCTCTTTTTGGGGATAAGACTGCAGCTCGTGTTCACCTCCGCTGGCTCCCTTTTGTCGAGTAAATCGACGACCTCGGTCGATACAGCTGGGGGTCTGCAGTTCTTGCCTGATTGTACAGGAGTATGTGCCGAGCAGCCAACAGGAACGTCGTCCAGTTGGCAGGGTCGTTGGATCTGCTACAGAGCTGGATATTCTGGCGGTTTCCGACACCTTCGAGTGGCCATTGGACTTCAGGTAACACAGTTTATTTTATGCAGTATTTAGTTTTATACATTCATTATTTTATGTTGCACGGTTTCTTATCCTTTTGTGTTATTATTAGGTGGGGGAGGTATCTCCCCACCTCCGATGAGAAGGAGCATGATTTGATCTCCTTCCGTGAGGTTCGTTCTAATTATTTTATACTTGTTACATGTAATTTTTTATTTATTATTTTAATATTAAAATATATTTGCATATTTGCCTTATACATACTTTCCATTCTGCAGTTTGTCTGTCTCCCGTATCAGACGGATGCGGACATGCGGTAGAGACCGTTGTCGACCATTCCATCTTACAGGCCGACCATAGGTCCCTTTGGACTTCGATCATCCCACTTATATACTTCAGGATCATCGAGTGGCACCAGATAAATCGGGTGATCCCGTAGTTTGGAGGGGTTCAGAATCCTACTCACGTCCCACTCAATATTGACTTCCTGCATGCGAAGGGCGGACGAGGGAGTGATCAGTGGTAGCCTCAGAAGTATCAGCATTGGCATGGTTTATGGGCATCCAGGTTTGCCCAACTGTTTGACGTTGCACAATCAGATGATCCCGGCCCCTCTGCAGAGTTCCTTCAGTGGTTGTTCCTCGCAACGAGGAGGTACCTTGTCCCGGCCAGCTGAGGATATCTCAGTCGATGCCACACAGAGACAATCCGCTCCACATCCAGAGCGACCTGTCGTGCCAGATGTGCCGGATAACAAGCGACCAGGGAGGAGGATGATGGTTGGGACGAGGACCACCGCTCGGGACTGGCAGTGGTTGGATGAGATGATGGCTGAGGATACGCCGGCCGTGCGACCGATTAGCACATTAGGCGGATGCCCGAGGGCCATGGACGTCGGAGAGGGGGGAGAGGCGGTAGAGGTCGCGGGGAGGGGGTTGACACGGTGCCTACACAGCAGAGTTAGGGTGGTGCCAGCACCAGTCATGCACATCATGCGGGGACAAGCACACAGGGTGACCACCCCTCCACCCCTGAGACCCAGGGGACTGAGATCTCATCATCTCTTGCCTCACCGTCGCAGGCGTGGTTGGACGGGCTATCTAGTCCAGGATTCCAGCAGATGATTGACGAGATATTGCTGCCAGGCAATGGTGGTTACAGGCCGGAGTTTGATGGCATGCTGTTGGATGGCTCTCAAGTTCATTTGAACCTTAACGAGCATGTATCTGGTCTATCGCAGGCGTTCATGGCGCTTGGTGGGACTCCTCCATCAGCACACGTGCCGAGTGGATCCTGAGAGTTCCCATTTATGGCGCCTGCCACTGTGCCGACTCCTCTAGCGTCACCCGCACCAGCTGGGCAGCCCGATGAGCCTGCTGCACGTGGGCGGGCCCGAGAGTTCAACATTGCCGAGGCTGCGGCACTGGAGCCATATGTAGATTCTTCGCTCTTTTATTTACTTTATTTATGTACTTTATTTCGCGCAATACCTTATGTATTTCGAAACTTCCAGACTTGTTATTGATGTACACTCATGTGTATTTCTATACATTCGCTTGTTGACTTGTTTTATATTTTTCTTAATCTCTCTAAGCCACTGTCAATGATACAACGTACACCACTTATCTACATCAATTTTTTTACATCCCTAAATCTAAAAAATTGAAACATATATAAAAAATATCAAAGTGAATCTGTGGGAGGGTGCCACGGATTCTGTTTTATGGAATTTGATGAGAATCCGTGGGTGCCTGCCACGAATTTTTTGAAAATTTTACAATCTGAATCCGTAGGACCCTGCCACGGATTCTATAGAAACTTCATTTCGGTGTAATTTGATCATATGATTTCAATTGATGTATTTTGATCAGCTTCCAAACTTAAATGAATTATTGTGGTAACTTGCCCTTTTAATTAAAAAATCTATTGTGAATAATTTAAATATCGTTTTGTCATTTTTTGAAAATATTTAGTTAAAGTATTTATATTTAAATAACACTTTTTATCCCCAATCTTAAATTTTAAAATGTTTTCTGGTGACTTTAAACTTTAAAGTGTTATTCTTATAAGTTTCATCTAGAAATTTTTTTTTTGTTGTGCAAGTTGTATTTAGCTTAAAATTATTAATAAGATACTATTAATTTATACTTTTATTCCATATTCTTATTTTTAGTATTTTCGTTTTTAGAATTTTATAAAAAAGAATATAGTAAAAATAATATTTTATTTTTGTATTTTTATGTCTTACTTTTTACATTTTACAAAATTTTTAAAACTACTAAAAATTCAAAATGAAAATATGTCACATTTTAGTTTTTTAAATATATATATAACACAAACAAGTTATGCACTATAAATAAGGATTAATATAATACTTGAAATCTAATATTAAATTATACGAAGCGAAAGTCAGAATAAAATAAATGAAAAAAAAGATAAATTATTCTATCTTAATTTAATTTTCTGATGCAACAGTTAAAAAATCACACACCATCTTCACCTATTAACCCCCAACTTTCATCACGAAATTCTAAATAATTTTGTCCATCAAAATTCAATAAAAGACTATAAGTTTTACTAGAAAGTTTTTATATTTTATATTATCAAAATCCTAGCAGAAATATTTGTTAAAATAAAGTTGGTCAAGTTATAATTAAGTTTAAAACAATAAAATAAAGTAAATATAAAACAAGGTTTCAAAAGGATTAGATGACCTATTTTAGTTCTCAATTTTTTTTCAAAAATCATATAAAAATAAATTTATGGATTAACTTATTTTAAAATAAAAAATTAGTAAAACAATAAAATAATATTTTAATTAATATCAAATGAAAATAAAAAATTTACAAATAAAAAAATTTTTAATTAGAAAATAATTAAAATATTATTTTATTATTTTGTCGACTTTTCTTAAAAAAAATTCTCTATTTTATTTTACTCGTTGCTACACTTACACAGTATTGTGATTCATTTATAAATAAAAATAAAAATAAAATACCAATAATGCTTTTGTGTCGGCAGAAGGCGTGACCATCAGACCGGACAAAAGTGAGGTGATTTTGAATTCAAGTACAATCTACTGTTGAAGATCCGGCAAACTTGACAGAGCCCCAGAAGATTCAATGCACATGGCTTCGAATTTTGGGCCAATCAAGGGGCACATATGGCATTTCAGTTTTCAATTTTAAGTTGCAGCAAATCAGCCGAGCTTTACCCGAAGTACGCACCAATGGGCAAGTTCGCCTAAAGAAGCCCTAAGACTAAGGGTGTCAAAAATCACCGGGGAGTACACGACAGGAAGGGGGAGGCATCCACCCAGTCCCGCCTCGCCTCAATTATATTCCATTACCGGTACCCAAGATACAAAAGTTCATCCCATAGTTGTAAAAACTTGATCGGACTGGCCGAAAAATCGATTAATCGGACACTAGACCGGTCTGATAAGGTTAAGAGATTGGACTTGCATTAAAATAAAAGGAAATCGGAGAAGGCTTAATGAAAAGCCGGTGAAAACCGTCCGATTTTTAGAAGCCGGACCGAGATCCTATTTTATTAAGCGCTTCACTACTCCAAGTCTAAAATGTAGTGGTAAAAGTTCAATTCATAGTTGTAAAAATTGGATCGGACCGACTAAAAATCGATTAATCGGACACTGATCGGTCCAATAAGGTTAAGAAATTGGACTTGCATCAAAACAAAAGAAAATTGGATTGGCCGAACAACTTAATGGAAAATCGGTGAAAACCAACCGGTTCAAACCGGCGATCGGTTTTCAGAAGCCGGACCGGATCCTTGTTTTTGAAATTGAATATTTCCAACCTATTTTGATGATAAATTGATGATCGATAAAACCTATTTCGTAATTCTTCAACTTTTTATCAAGTGTCCTTTCATGTTACCTTTTTTTATATTTATTTAATTTTAATCTGTACTCAATATTTTTTAAGTTAATTTATTGTTAATTATAAATAATTATTTAAATAAACACTAAATTTTATTGAATATCTATAAATTGAAAAAATAAATATTTTAATTAGTCAGTTTTGCTATTTGAACAAGTGATCTACTAAAACAAGTGGTTAACCAAGTGATTAACAAAAACCACCACCACTCTCAGTAAAAACGCGCGTGTGTACACGCGTTTAGAAACTACTTGCTTCCTCGAAACGTAACCGCCCACTCTCCCCACTCTCTTCACTGGACAGAAATCTACTAAAATCAAATTCAATCGTTCAAAAACTGTTCAGAATCTTTCAGAAACTGTCAACAAAGCTCATCCTACTTCAATCGTTACAAAAAAAATCCGGAAAACTGCGCAAACGAAGCAAGAAAAAAGGCGTTCGTGAACCAACAATCGAAGATAAACACTTCGAATTCGAAAGGTACACTTCGTCTAACACTTGCATTTTACT
>JASCZI010212725.1:535-17451 GCA_036250425.1 Stylosanthes scabra
GAAAAACCTTGTTAGGGAAATTGCTTTTGTTGAAATGATTTGACTATGATAACCATTAACCAAGATTAGTAAGAAAGGGTCTTAAAAGTTAAAATTGTTACCTCAAGAACACCCTGATGAACAACTAATCTGCCTGCAGCTGTTGTTGCAGCTCCAGAAAGAAAGCTTGAATGCTGGAACACACCCTTCTGCTTTTGTCCCACATACAAGGACCTTGTGGTGCTGAGAACAAATATCCATTTGCACTTTCCATCAGTATCCACAGGCCTCCCATCTTGTCTATACACCAATTTCCCATCCTCAACAATCACTTCATATTCTTCCCTTTCTTTCTACAGTGAGATGAACAAATATTAGATTAGATTAGATATGAGACATGCCTTCACATATTTTTATCATGATTACAAATTCAAGGGCTGTGAAATGTGCAGTGATAACTTACTGGTCCCAGATATTTAATGCACTGGCGCTGTAAAGTGCTCCTTGGACATTTCTCAAGATTAATTTCTTTACCATCTCCAACATCCAACCTGCATATCATGAAGAACAAAGTTAATCATCCATATCCATGGCATCTATAGTTTTACCAGCTTCATGATCATAAGATTTCTTAGAATAAGAATTTACCAGTAGAAGAATGGTTGAGTGCTTTGGCTTTCAAACCAGATATCATAATACAAGTGCAAATTGTGTCCGTAACGATGACGTGGGTCAATCTGAGCAATAAAAACAACAAAGAATGAACATTGCTAATGTTAGACCATGAGTTTAAAACAGAAAACAAAAGAATTCATATGATTCCAAATGCTATATACACTTACAGCTTCAAGCCAATGTTGCAGGGCCAGTTTTTGTGCCTTATCATCCTTGGACAAACCTTTGCCAACCTGTAGCCATGAAAACATCTCAAATTAAGATAACAAGAACAACAAACCAGAGTCTATTAAGATACAATAATTACAAGAAAGTTGAATGAATCACAATGGAAACATACCTTAGCTGCTCTTGTTCTTGCCCTTGCCCACCTTGACACAGCAGATTCATGTTTGTGCACATCAAAGAATGAAACTGAACTCCTTTTAAGAGCAGCAAAATCCAGTGCCTTCCACCTTCATCATTCAAAAAGCATTCAATTATTAACATATACAAGAAAGAACTTTAATCAAACACCATAAAGGCACTTCTCATAAAAAATATAAAAAAACTAACCATAGTTCCTCCACCACCACAGCACAATCTGCCAAGTTTCTTCTGGTCCGGTAACTCTTATAGACTTTCTGCAGCTTAGTCGCCGCGGCATCAAGCTCGCTGACCGGCCTCGGAGAAGAGAAAACCACAGCCTCAGGCAGAGATAGAACGGGCACAGGATTATGCTGCTTCAGTTTTTCTGTTCGACATCCTGAATTATTATCATTCATCTTCTTCTTCATTTCATCAACACATGAAAAGTTCCTTTCAAGGGTCACATGTTCTGGCCTAAACTCCTTCAACTTGGAAGAAGAAGAAGAACAAGAACCATTTGGTTCTGATTCTCTTCTCTTGAAGCTCCCTGCTCTCAAGATCACAGCTCCATCTTTGGAACCAAAATTGACGTTGAAAGAGAGACTAAACAGTGAGTGCCTAACAATTTCTTCCCAAGCTGATAAGAGCAACGAAAGTGATAATCCCATAGAAATCCACACACACTCTCTTCAATTATTTTTTTCTCTCTCTGTCCTGCTCAAATTAACGATACAAAAATTTAAGAATCTTGCAAGAATTAGAGATAGATGGATTAGATATCTTAGACATGGTATAATTATAATTATTTACCTTAATTATTTTGGTGTATGTTGCGTATGAAATGAAGATGAGTGTTTTGAATTGTTGAAGTCAGAGTCAAAGAACAAGAATTTTTAGAGCAGAGAAAAAATGAATAAAAGATTGGTAATGTTAATAATGGCAGTGGGGGTGATGTTGCTCTTATATATATGGTGCGGGGTTTACAAACACAGTGTGAAATTCAAATACGTGTCAAAATTGGAAAAAATGTGATTCAGAGAAACGAAAATGGAAAAAATTGGTGGTCTTTGAATTCCACCACGAATCTACGTACACACTTTCCTATTGGAAAAAAAAGGAGTTATAAGGATTTCTCTTTACTTGGTTGGTTGGTTATATGGCTCCACGTTTGTTTGTGTTATTATGTTCTCAAAGTCCAAATCAATTGTGTGATACATTTTCCAAAAGTCCAACCCACGAGTTAGTTTGAGCGATTCAAAGATTTTCAGAGATGATGTTTTAATTCATCTAAGTGGTAAGCTCGTTGCCGATGATATTTTTAGTTCCGTAATGTTACATGTATTAGTTTATATCTCTGATGGAAAAATTACAAACACATGTATATAACATGGCTTTGTTTAAGATAGACTTAATTTATGATGAATCAAATAGAATATTTTTAAATAAGTGATTGTAATTTTATATTAAATGATAAAAATAAAATACAAAAAAAATTTCAACCACTTATGCAAGAATATTTCACTTGGTAGACTTCTCCATATAATATATGATAACATAGAAACAGTTATGTATAAAACAGAAATAATGTACCTTAACATATAAATTAAATTAAAGAAGAAGATAAATGACATATGAAGGTGTATAATGACACACAAAGATTAATTTTTTTATTATTATTTAATATGATATTTTTAATTTAGAGATATATTTTATTAATTTTAATATTTTTATCACGACAATAATTTAATTACAAAATTAAAAAATACCATAGGAATATAATTGAAAAAAAATATAAAAATTTAATTAAAAATTCGATTAAATCATACTAACTCACGAAATAATTAAATCTTATATTCATGATGCTGTATCAACTATCAACACCTATAAATTTCTTCCTTATGTTTTTGTATTTGTTTTCTCTTTTGTTCTGGGACCATATGATTGGGGAAAATAAAAAATAAACAAAATTGAGGGAAGAAACAAGGTGGGGCTGCTGGTCAAATAAAGTAACCTCATTTATAAGGTTCCATGAAGAATCATTAACTTGTTTTAGGTTTAAGAAGCTTATGTTTCTTTTTCTTAATTACGTATGTTTAACGTTTTAGGTTTAAGAACCGTTAGCTTGTTGAATAAATTTATGTGTACCATTGTACATACTTGTACACACCATTTGACAACACAGAAAAATATAAATATTAATACAGAAAAATTTATATTTCTGTACTAATGTTTACATTTTTCTATATTGCCAAATAATGTGTACAGGTATGTACAATGATACATGTAGTATTACCGTAACTTATTTTAGGTTTAAGAAGCCTATGTTTCTCATTTATGCAACAAAATATTATGTATATTTAACATTTTTGTCATGATAAGGACTTAATTACAAAATTTAATATGTGTTGGGACCTAATTAAATGAAAGGAAAAAAAATATACAGAGATATAATCGAAAAATTTGTAAACTATAAGAGCTAATAATAGAATAATTTAATAAACCTTTATTTATTTTAACTTATTGGTAAGAGAATAAATTATTAGCAAAACTATGTAAAAAATTCAATGAGTTGCCTTTATATAATATCTATATTCAAAGCAAAAATACAGAAACAATAAATACAAAAAATTAAGTTGTAAAGACATATAAATAGATATATTAAAAATATGAGTAATATTTCAAATTAACCATATTAAGAAATATTAGAGAGAGGCGATGAGAGAGGGAGCGAGATGGGTGAGAGTAGGCGAGGGGAAACACAGTCAGGGTTTCGGCTATGCCGGACGAAGAAATAAGGGGGAGAGTGGGGGTGGGTTTGTATACGGTGATAGGAGGACTCTGTATGGGAATGGGGTTGGAGACAGAAGGTTGTAGATGAGATTACTACAGTTTTTGTTGACAACCTTCCAATAGGGGTGACTAAAAGGGATTTGTACTTGGAGTTTGGACGTGATGGATATGTTGTAGATATCTTCGTGTCGCGGAAACAACGTATGCAAACTTCAAGCCCGTTTGCATTTATCAGATTTCAAAGGATGGGAGGTGCTGCGCGGTCCATTAAATGATTGAACGAAATACTTTGGAAGGACTGCAAACTTGTTGTTAAGATGGCTAACCACAGAAAGGGTGGTTTCAATCAACATGTTGTGCGGAGTGGAAAGATGAAACAGAAATGGGTAGAGGTGAGGAATGCAAACAGAAATGGTGGAAACAGAGGTGATGCCGAGGTTGATAAGGAGAAGGTAGCCGTGAACGTGAAGAAGGAAATATGTGCTGCATGGTGTGAAGAACAGAAAGATCGACTAAAACGAAGTTTGCTCGACTATTGCATTCAGCCAATTGATTTCAGAAAAACAATGAACCACCTGCTTGATAACTGGAACGGCCCGAGAGATATAGAATGCAAAGACGTGGGTCCATATTGGTGTTTGATTACGTTCTCGTCCCAAGAAATTAAGGAGGAGTCAATTAAGAATGAGTTACTCACTTCTACCTTTGATGAGATTAGACCTCACTGGGAGTACTTTTCCAACCTCTCAAGGAGGGTATGGATTGAACTCATGGGATTGCCGATTGGATTATGGAACAAGGAAACGTTTAATAGATTTGCAAACTTATGGGGGAAAATGGTTAAGATGGATGACCGAACGGAGGAGTCAAAATCCTTCACTACAGCCAGATTCATAATAGACTGTTTTCAATGGGAGAGAGTACATGAATGGATATCGGTTAAAGTTGATGGCAGGGTGTTTGAGGTGTTTGCAAAGGAGTTTGGCTCAGAAGTGTATAGCGTTCAATCACATCCTGATCTAGAAGAAGTTAGCTCAACTTGGAGGGAGGAGGAGGAGACGCCGCTTGTGGCATCGATGGTGGCAGAGACTTCTGCCGTGTGTGGAACGTTATCGGTGGAGGATGAGCAGCACAATTCAAAAGTGAAATTGAATTGGGACCCGTTACAGAAAGTCACCATTAATTGCAAATCGTTATCTGTGCTTGATTGTAATCAAAGGGGCGGGTTTGCCGGAGTGGAAAATGGAGAGATTTTGGGTGATCATTCATTCCAGAATAAATCATGTGTAGCGGTTGGTGGATTGAATCCGGTTTGGGTGATGATGGGTCTGAATCCTTTGGATCCAAGGATGCATGTGGCCCAGGAAATCCGTTGGTGATGAATGCTTTAAGGAATGTGGGCCGCTTTAGTAATGGGCCAAGGAAGCAGGTTATTGAACAGAATGACAATTGCAATGATATGGTAGCGATTTGGGCTTGGGGGCGTGCAATAGGGTTTGGGAGTGGACTCATCCAACTCTTGTTCTCAGCCAGATGGCCTTGTCCCAAATCCAATTGGGGTTCGTTCCATCGAAGAGCAATCTAGGGTTCCAGTTCTTCAAACACACGATGGTGAGAATCAGAATCTCCAATTGGCAGCGATAACAAACGACACACAAAGTGGCCATTCTCTTCCAAAATTCCAAAACCATCGTGGGTCTTATAAGTGTGTTGTTGAAGGTGGATGCGAAACTGCCGTTTCTATTGCAGTTGTGCTTCCGACGGATCCGAACCGGCGTGAGGAAGAGAGGAGCGTGGAGAATCAATGGAGTGAAGAATCTTTATACCTTATAAATGAGTGTGCTAGTGGGTGGCGGCTATTGAAGGAGGTAGCTAGGGCTTCGAAAAAGTACTCTGAGGGTGAATGTGAAGAATACTCTGTATGCAATGATGAAGACCAGAATCCTGTCCAATGTGGTGATTGTTTGGTGAGTGCGGCTGGGGTTTGTGTGAGTACGGCAGGGGCAAATGAACAAGATAGGGATGACCTCGTTGATGATATCAAGGAATCTGAGGAGGAGGGAAGGCGAGCTGATCTTACAGTGACAAAAAAAGTATGGGACAAATGTGGGGTTACATTCTATAATAGTGAGGAAGAGGAGGTGATCACCAGACTGGCAGAGAGGAAAATTGTTGGCAAAGGACGTATTGATCTCAGACAGAAAAAACAGAAACAAGGGAGAAGAGCACCATGCCTGGAAGGTAGAATTCTTGCAACAAGAACTCTGAGGGTAGCCTCAAAATCCAAATCTAAATGAAAGTTCTGATGTGGAATGTTAGGGGGATTAGGGGGAAAGGCAAGATAGAAATGTTAAAGAGAGTGTGTAATAGGAATGCTGTGGATTTTTTGGGAGCTATGGAAACAAAAAAGGAGACGGTTGATTCTGTTTTTATTAATAGGATTTGGAATAATAGAGATGGTGTTAGTTGGGATTTCATTGAATCTTCAAATGCCTCTGGTGGAATTATTTGTGTGTGGAATGAAAAATTTTTTAAGTGTGATTCTGTAAAAAAGTCTAATAGGTGGATGTTATTGAAGGGGAGGATAATTGAGAAGGAGTTTGACTGTGCTATTGGTGTTGTCTATGGCCCTCATCAAAGGGAGGAGAAAATTAGATTTTGGGAAGAGTTAACAGCTGCTATATTAGAAGCCGCAGTCCCATGCCTAATTGGAGAGGATTTTAACGAAATCACTAATGTTTCTGAAAGAAAGGGGTGTAGGACACTATCTCAAAACAGTCTACAATTCAAGGAGTGGATTGAATCTAATGAGTTAGTGGACTTGGAGTTGACAGGGAGAAAGTATACTTGGTACGGAGGCAGAAGTTGTAGTAGAATTGATAGGGTTCTAGTTAGTGCAGAATGGATCAGTATTTATGAGGAGTTGTGTTTGAAGGGTCTAAATAGATCCCTGTCAGATCATTGTCCATTGCTTGTAGGGTCTGATGATATTGATTGGGGTCCAAAGCCTTTTAAGACCTTGGATGCATGGCTCTCCCATGCAGGATTTAAAGAGGTAATAAAAGAAGAATGGGTGAAATTGGGAGATGTTCCGTATCTGGAAAAATTGAAGAAATTGAAGCAGTCAATTAGACAGTGGAATAAGGAGAAGTTTGGGGTTATTGATCAGAAGATAATGACGATTGAGAAAGCAATCCAGCTGGTGGATGAACTAGCTGAACAGGACAGGATGAATGAGTGTAACATGGCTTGGGGAAGGGCACTTAGAATTCTTGCAGAGAAGTGGTATGAAAGAAAGGCGGAATACTGGAAGCAAATGTCAAGATTCAAGCTTGCTAATCACATGGATAGAAATACCAAATTCTTTCATAGGATTGCCAAGACAAGGAAAAGAAGAAAGAGAATTGAAGTCATGAAGATTGATGATAGAAACTACAAAGGCAGAAATAGAATTTTATTGGAGGTAAGGAGATTTTTCAAGGCTCTTTATACTTTAGATAATTTCTTGAGGGTTAAGATTGCAGACTCGCTGTTGAATAAAATTAGTGAAGAAGATAGTGTATGGCTCGAAAAGTCCCCTTCTATGGAAGAAATTAAAGATGTTGTTTGGGATTGTGAGCCTTCCAAGGCTCCGGGGCTGGATGGGTTCAACTTCAACTTTGTGAGGAAAATGTGGCAAGTTATTGGAGACAACTTCTGCAAGTCGGTTATGGAGTTCTTTGCTGGTTCCGGGCTGCCCAATGGTGCAAATATGACTTGGGTAGCCCTCGCTATAAAAGAAGATGGCTCTACAGATTTGAAGAACTTCAGACCTATTAGCATGCTGGGCTGCTTGTATAAGGCTATTGCAGAGATCTTAGCTGGAAGACTGAGGATGGTTCTATCAGACTTGGTCGGGGAAGTGCAAACTGCATTTGTAAAGGGTTGTAAAATTCATGATGGAGCACTGATTGCATGTGAGATTGTTCATTGGTTGAAAAAGAAGAAGAAATCTGCTTGGATAGTGAAACTAGATTTCCAGAAAGCGTATGACCGGGTCAGATGGGAATTCTTGGACTTGGTGTTGTTGAAGATGGGCTTCGGGGTGCGTTGGAGGAATTGGATGAAGTGCTGTCTTTCTGCCTCTATGTCTATATTGGTCAACGGTATTCCAACTAAACCGTTTGATCTTCAAAGGGGAATCAGGCAAGGTGGCCCTATGTCTCCTTTTCTCTTTGTTCTGGTGGGAGAGGTGCTAAATTGCATGTTGGGAAAGCTGCGTGACTCGGAATATTATCAAACCTCTTTGTGTTGGTAAGGAGCTGGTTGAACTAACACACTTGCAGTTTACTGATGATACCATTTTGTTCTGCCCTTTGTGATATTGAGACATTGAAGAACTATAAGAGAGTTCTAAAGGGATTTGAGCTGGGTTCGGGATTGAAGATTAACTTTCAGAAATCTGCAGTTATAGGCCTGAATTGCAATGAAGATTATACAAGAAGAGTATGTGAGCTGTTGAAATGTCAAAGTGTAGCCCTTCAAATTAGATACCTTGGGATCCCTCTTGGTACAAACCCGAAGCATATTGAAACTTGGAGACTGGTAATTCAGAAGGTGGAATGCAGATTGAAAGCTTGGAAAGGTAAATTACTATCCAAAGCTGAGAAATTAGTGTTGATAAAATCTGTCCTTAATAGCTTACCTATGTATTATATGAGCATCTTTAAAATCCCTAAAGATGTTATAAGGAAGATAGTTTCTCTACAGAGTAGGTTCTTTTGGGGGAAGGGTGATGGTAGTAGGGGAATGGCTAGTGTTAATTGGGGTGTGATTCAAAAACCAAAAAACATGGGTGGGTTAGGAGTTGGAGATATTGAACTGAAAAATTTAACTATGCTCTTTAAGTGATGGTGGAGATATGAGAAGGAGGAGTGTCCATTGTGAAAAAAGGTTATCAAATCATGTAATAATATGAATGATGTGTCACTATTGACTGGTGATTGTAGTAAAGATGTAGGTGGTGGTGTTTGGGAGGATATTTTAACTATTGGGGGAAGGGATAGTGTAATGTTGAGAGTGTTCCAAACAGGAGTAGAACTAGTAGTTGGTGATGGTGGTAAGATCAAGTTTTGGCATGAGTCTTGGTTGAAATTAGAAGCGTTGAAGGATAGATTTTCGCGTCTTTATGCTGTTTCAAATGATAAATATTGTACGATCAAAGACTATGGTGTTTGGAATGGACTTGTATGGGTATGGAATTTTACTTCGAGGAGGCTGCTTCGGAGTTGGGAGGAAGACAGCCTGAAGGAACTTATGGAGGGTATATCTTGTGTTGGGATAAGAACGAATGTGGGTGATAGTATGAGGTGGGTGCACACATCGGATGGGGAGTTCTCAATCAAATCCTTCCTTCAAGTCTACTACAAGAATAAGCAACAGCCAGGTGAAATGAATATGTATAGTTTTACTACAAAGCTATGGAATAGCCTGGTTCCGCCAAATGTTGAACTTTTTGGTTGGTTTGTGATACTTGAGAAGTTGAATATGCGGGAAAAGCTAGCAAGGTATGGAATTATCCCAAGCCATATGTTTAAATGTGTCCTTTGTAATAAATATGATGAAACTGTCTTACACTTGTTCTTTAATTGTTGTTATGTCTTTAAAATGTGGGATAGTGTATTAAGCTGGTGGGGTGTTTATTGGGTATAGCCTGGTTGTGCTAAAGACTATTTTGAGTCTTGGGTGTCCGTTAGATTTGGGAAGGAAAAGCTACGTAGTTGGTGTATATGCTTCTTTGTGGTCATTTGGGTTGTGTTGAATATTCGTAATGAGAAAGTATTCAAGAATATAGAAGTGGATGACGATGGTGCAATAACAAGAATGATGATTCTACATCAACAGTGGCTAAAGGAATTGAGGGAGAGAATTGATGGTGAACAAAAACCATGAGAACTATGCTGTTTTGGCTTGTGTTTACTTATATTATTGTGTGTATGGCGTCCTACACAATGGCTTAATATAGTCTTATTTGTATTGGTTATTGGCTTTGAGGTTGTAATAGGTGATGCAATGTAGTTATTTTTGTAACTTGTACCGATCCTGATGGATCTTCTCACCCCCCGTCTTTTCTGATTTTCTTGGTGAGTACCAGACTTATCAGAAAAAAAAAGAAATATTAGATTGATATTTTAATCTTTAACACAATTTTTGTCACAAAATTAATTTCTAACATTTTATTTTATTAGACAAATCAATAATCACATTAAATTTTGATAAAAAAATTTACAAACATATCCTTAATTTTAATATTTTATTTTAAAATTTTCATATTAGTCTTTTCATATAGATGAATAATTTGATATTTGATGATTGATTTATCTAACAAAATAAAATTTTTATAATTCTTATGATGATTAAAAAGTGTTAAGTACTCTTAGAGAATACTTTAGAATATTATTCTAAAATCTTCAATTTTAAAACATTTTTTAAACTTTTTTATAAGCTACTGATATAAAATTAAAAAATAAGTCTTGGGAATTAATCTTGTAGAACTAACATCTCAACTCACATTTATAATTAGTATTAGTTAAGACATACATATGCTAAAGTATATATAAGGCATAATTTTTATTTTTGAATTTATATATTAAAAAAATAAAAATTCTATTTGCACATTAAAATTATTCAGCAAAATTAATTACTATGTATTTATACATAAAAATATATAAATATATATGTAATTTTATATTTTTTAATATATATTTTATATTTTAATATATATTTTATATTGATGATTATTTTAATATATAAATAATATTAAAAAAAATTAATCCCAAAACTACGATCATACTTAAAAAGAGTCTAAATATTAATTAAATATTTTATTTTTAATGAGTTAATTAAAATTTACGGCTATAACATTATGGAAAAGTAAAATATATGAAAATACCGCTGACCGCTGTTATGTTGGGTGGCTGGTTTGGATGGGAAGATTAGTCAACGGAAACTGTCTTGAATTCTTGTTTCTTGATGTAGGCGGTAAAAGGGCTGAAGTCACGACCGCGTTGGGTGACTCAGCAGATGTGGAGCTCATCAGCTGAGAGCTGACTACTACTTCCAACTTGCACTCCTTGACACCAACATTTACAAGACTTGCTATTAATTTTGCTCATTGCCTACAATTTTCATATACAATGTACGACATTAATTAATACTTAATACCTACCTTTGCACAAACTCATACGGTCATACCTGTTACTGTCCTCCTTAATTAGTATAATCACTTTATTTCCTCCTCGGTACGGTCATATCTCTCTCTCTCCATTTTATGATTTTAATTCTTATCCAACCGTGCATGCAATCATGCATAGGCTAATTTTTTGGATTTTTTTTAAATAAATAAAATAAATATCAAATATATTAAAATATGCAGGCTGACATGAATTTATACATTTAGGCATCTTTTACTTATTTTGAGCTATCCAGTCTCGAAATTAGCTAAGCATATATTTCGGGACTACAGAGCTCGAAAATGGCCCAAAATAAACTTTTAGCCAATTCTGAAACTGCAGAGTCAAAAAACGGCACAATATTTTTATCTAAGCATGCAAGCATTACATCTTAATTAAACCACACATAATATTTCTCTAGGTTATAAAAATTTAATAAACACAGTATATCGATATGAGAAAGTCTTGGGAATTAATATTAGGGAGACGAGCCAATATCATTTTTTCTTCTTTTCTATCTCTCTTTTTACCACCCACTATTTTCCTAATTACATTTATTGGCTCCCTATTGGTCCCCTATCGTTGGTTCCTTAACATTACTCTATGAATGTTTATTGTCCATTAAGTACAATGTCAAAACAATTCACCATAAATAAATAAATGTCAAATAGAGAATCATCTACTCTATCTCAGCACCAAATTTCCTTCAAGTTAGCGGTCAACAATTGTTCCTTCCGCTGTTGATTTATTCTCCAAAAACTTATAATGCATCATATGTATGTGATAAAATTTTTAACACCATAAATTGCTATAATTATCTTTACACAATAATATGTATGAACATAAATAAATAAATAAATACATGGTATCTATTGGTAAAAATCTTTTTCAATCTTTTATATACATTATTATTTTTTTAATAAAAAATGCTAGCTGACCAAATGGTTTTGTTTAACCAAATGGTCAGCCAAGCAATTAACAACATGCGCTGAAGTCCCTTATATATAACGTCAACCAAGTGTTTCAATCAAGCAAATAACCAAACGAATCTTTTTCTTTTCGTTTTTCATCTTCTTAGCTTGATTTGCGTGATTCATTGTTGTTTTCGTTTTTCTATGTTGTTAAAGTTCATTCTGCAACTGTCATCGTCATTTTCTTTTTCATTTTTTGTTGTTAGAAGAAGAAAAAGAAGAAGAAGATGATGATGATGATGCAGATGTGAAAGAATGAAGGAAAAAAAGAAAAAGAAGAAGAAGTAGAAGAAGAAGATGCAGATGCAGATGCAGACTTGGAAGAAGGAATAAAGGAAGAAGAAGAAGATGGAGTACATTTGAGTACATTTAAGTGGTACGTAACTTCCAATAATTTGCTTTATGTTTCTGCATATTATTGCTTTATGTTTCTGCGCAATATTGCTTTTCATTTTCTACGCATTATGGCTTTCAGTTTCTGCACAGTGCTTTCAGTTTCTGCGCAGTGCTTTCTATTTCTGCGCATTATTGGTTTCTGCACAATGCTGCTTTATATTTCTGCACATTATTGGTTTCTGTTTCTGCACAATTTTGCTTTATGTTTCTGCACATTATTGCTTTATGTTTCTGCGCAATATTGCTTTCCATTTTCTACACATTATGGCTTTTAGTTTCTGCGCATTATTGGTTTTTGCACAATGCTGCTTTATATTTCTGCACATTATTGGTTTCTGTTTCTGCACATTATTACTTTATGTTTCTGCACAATTTTGATTTCTATTTCTGTACAGCAACAACAAAAACAGCAACAGCAGCAACAACAACAACATCAGCAACAAGATAAACCAAAGAAGAAGAAGAAGAAGAAGAAGAAGAAGAAGAAGAAGAAGAAGACGACATAGCAGACGAAGAAGAAGAAGATGCAGATCTGGAAGAAGATGAAGGTGTTTGGCGGCAGACACGCAAACTTCTTAATGAGAGAGTGAGAATGGTGGTTGTTTTTATAAATCACTTAGTTAACCACTTGATTTAGTAAATCACTTGTTCAAATAGTAAAACCGTTTTTTAATTATGTCCATTATTCATGAATGTTATTGCCAAGGGCATTGACAGAAGACTATTTCTAATTTTTCATAGTTGCCTTCAAATTCTTCTTTACTCTCGCTATAATAACCTTCAAATGCCAAATCCGGCTGAACCTCTTCCACCGCTCCAACGACATAAGGTATTTGTTCAAACTCTACATACAACTCGACCACAGATACATGTGCCATGTTTTCTAAATGGATTCAAATTATTTGTTTTAGACTCACATCATCCATAATAGACATTGTCTGAAACTGTATAAATCCCCCAAATACTAACACAGTACACCTATATAAAATACTTTTCACAATTTTCATCACATTAGGCTCCACATTTTGATAAATCACATTCTTAAGCTCTTCAAATAATACCATAGGAGGAACAACCAAAAAACATAGATTATTACACATAAATATTATACCATTTGGTGTATGAGATAAAATCTGTCCATTATAATACACCTTAACATGAACTCCCATCTTCATTCTAATTTAAAAAAATTAAATAAAAAAGGCAAATAGATGTTACCTAAAACACAAAGAGAGCAGCTCCAATGACGCTAGCAACGTAGGAAGAAGTGTGTGTTATGAGTTAAAATTAGTTCATTCTCGTTCTTATAGTCTTTTTTTTTCTAAAAAAATCCGTCACTAACGCTTTTCTTTTTCATGTTTTTTATTTTTTTTCAACAATCTGTCACACACGCATTGTTTATTATGTTTTAAAAAAAATATTCATTTTCAATGCGTCAGTAATGTATTGTGAGAGTTATATTGAGCTCAATCACCATTATTTTATCATATTACCTAAACACACACATATATTCAATAATTTAGTTATTAGTATAAAGTTATTTCTCAAATATAAATAAAATTATATATTTTTTATCAAAATCTTCGGATAAGTCTATGCTCGTTCCCTTGCGTCTGTCCCTATATAACAGGCACAATATTATTTAAAAATTTAAAATTACAAAATTATGATATTTTGTACATTTTTAGTTAATATGTCTGACAAATGACAAATGTATATATATATATATCCCCAAAATTCATGTTAGAAATTAATATCTAAGAAAAATTGATAACAAGCTCCTAATCACAAAAGCTAGGGTTGATATATGCTTGATGGTGCATATCGTGCAGGTCAAGATGGTCAAAAATGAATACCATTCAATTCAAAAATAATGTATGGAATCTGATCTGGTGGAAGTTGGCATAGTGCGTGGCACCCTCTTTCTTTCTTTGCAGCCATGCTTCTCATTGAATGGCCTAATTAATTAGTTTTACACCTTTATATATATATATATAGTTCAATATCCCCTCCGGGGAGTACAAAAAAAACAAACCAATTACAAATCACAATTAGTTTTACACTTTTACCATTATTCTTCATTCCCTCCGTCGAATTCCATCACTAACGCTCATGAATCCACAAGGAAATTAAATTTGCATGCCATAATATGCATTAAACATAAATACGAATATATATCAGATTATCAGAATACGAATAAGATGGGTAGTCCATGGTCACCAAGTTTACTTTGAAATAAAATAATATGGATTAATAGTTAAATTCCTCTCTAAAATATAAGGTTTTTTTTTTTCAGATTCGTCTCTAAAATATTTTATTAATTATTAAAAAATTAAAAAATAATTAATTATAAAAAATTAAAAATTAATCATATTCGTTTTTTCTACCACTTCTTAACAATTTTCATTAATAATGTTAAGTAATATATCAATGCACAATAAAAAAATAAAGTTATTTTGATTCATAAGAATTGTTCAATTCGAACAAAAATAATGTCGTTTAGTTCTTAAAATAATTTAAGTTAATTATTATTAAAAATAATTTAATTTCATGCAGCCTTTATTTCTATAAAACAAATTTAATTTAACTTATTCAAAGACCAAACAAATTATCCATAATTTTAAAACGATTTGATTATATTATACAATAATATCATCTTTGACTTTTCCATACCGTACGATTTGATGGGCTCCCCCCACTTTATTTATACTATTCAAATTTTTTGTTTTGTTTTCTGTCTCAACCAAACAAAGTCAAAGAACCATTTTGCTTCCAATTCCATTTTTTTCTCCTTCTATTTATTTTCTTTCCAAACAAACAATCCTAACATAGCATTGGAAGGTGTTCACATGTTCCGATGTGCGGACATGGAACATTTTGTTTCAAGAATTTTCACCATTAAGATATAATATAAAAAAGTTTGAACGGCACTAACAAAGAGATATAAATTTAAGTGGACAACAACAGAAATAAGCGCATGCTAGACGAGCTACAGGTCCTAAAGGTTCCCTCTTCATCCAAGTCAGTTAGGATGCTGCCACTTTTCTGCGGCTTAAAGCTAAAGTGGCTTCTTGCCGTGATTTTCTATACGGGATTGGGTCTTGTGTTGTGCCATTAATTTTGTTTCTTTTATTTTATTTATTATAATATATAAATTATTTCTCAAACTTACCCTTTTAACAATATATAAAAAAGGCACATGAAAAATATTTAAATATTATCTATATTTATTATTAACTATTAACACATTTATAACTGTAAATTTTTTATATTTCTCATATCAGTGAACTAAATTATATATATAAGTATGAAACGATAATTCCAAATTACTAACATAAGGAATTGGAGTTGATGTATGTATATGTGCCAAAATAATTTTATTAATTCTTTTTCTTTTAAAACATTTTTTTAAGGAGAATTAATTCATAGTATTCATATAATACTTACCAAAAATTGTGAACTATCATAACATGATTTTCTTAAGTTTATTTTATTTATACGTGTATCTTCATATTATTTAATCATGTAATGTTTTTTCTTTAAAAATTGTCTAATTCTATCTATTTTTATATTCTTTTATTGTTTATATTTAATAAAAATTCAAAACTACCAATATTAATGTATATATAATCTATAACATTAAATATTTAATTTATTATAAAAGTATTAAAATTATCCAGACAAATGCATGTATAATTTACTAAGATACTTTGTTAATATGTAACTATAATATAAAGTTATTGTTTAACATCTATAATTTTATATAAATAATATTTGTAATTATATATTTATAACATTTAATATTATGTATTTAATTTAATAATAATTAATAAATTAAAATTAAAATAAAAAAAATTATGACTACTCGTAATTACTAAACTTTTTCCTAAATGATTAGATGAAGAAACAAAAAAACTTATATATACTTACACTTTCATTCCGGCTATAATTTAATTGAAGAGTTGATAAATTTTCATGTAATATATTAATATTATAATAATCTCTCTATTTTTTTTGACATTGAATATTAAAATAAGCTTAACTAGGGAAGGAATAAGATATTATTTTTAGAAATATTGAAATATGAATTAAGTAATAATCATTTAAATATTTTGTCAAATTTAACCATTTAAGATTAACGTTAAAAAACTAGAATACTCATTTTTAGTTAAAGTAATGATCGGTGACTATAATTCAAAATTATTATATTTAGTTTAACATTTATATTTTCGTCATATTTGTAATTATATGTTTATAATATTTAATATAATATATTTAATTTAGTAACAATTTATAAATAAATAAATATTAAAATAACAAATTATAACTATATATGGACAAAAAAATTATAACTATATATCAGGTTTATGGTGGACCAGATGGAATATTCTCAAATGAGTGGTTGTAATTTTTCTATATTTTATTTTTATTATTTATTATAAAATCACAACTATTCTCAACCACTCATTTGAGAATATTCTACATGGTCCACCATGAACCAGATCCATCTTAGACAAAGCCTATATATATATATATATATATATAT